>PVHY01006439.1:0-74687 GCA_004024945.1 Uropsilus gracilis | reverse complement strand
AGGGGGGATATGGAGGGAGGAGGAAGGGGGATACAGAGGGGGGGATATGGAGGGAGGAGGAGGGATCAATTAATTCACAATTGTGACAAATCAATAAAATGAATTAAAAAAACAACGTTAATTCTCAGTTTACGTTAACATTTTTCAAAACAATTGCAAGTAAGAGAAATATATGACTTTTATTATCATAAGCCAGAGGGTTTATGAAAAAAGGTAACTCATATGAAAAAAAATAACCTAGACATAATGATAGATAGCTAAGGAGAACTTGGAAGACTACAATGAGGCGTGGTTTGGAATTTGGCAAGAGTTATTAACTATTACTATGAAATTATTACATGCAATCCACAAATTACAGCCTCTATCTGGCTATTATTAACACTACTCGTATTTTCTATGACAGATCCTTGGCCCAGTTAAAGATGTCCCACTGGCAAAGACACAAATAAATCCAGATACACAGGAAGCCTTTTCAAACCTTCAGACACCCAAAAAAGAAAATGAACATAAAGCAAAAAAAAATGCTTACAGAGAGAACCTATCACTTAGGAAACAAAAATCACCAAAGTTTCCTAACACTACCAAGATAAACTAAAGCATTTTTTCTTCTCAGTTAAGATTCTGATAAAATACATGCTCACAAAAAGACTTTTTAAATGAATCTATCTGAGAACCACTCTCCACACAGTATATGCAAGTATTATTATAAATGACTGTTACAGCTTAGAGATACACTTTGATTTATAAACATGAGCATGTTACAAATGTGAAATTCTCATAAATATGGAATATAAACAACACGATTAAAGAGGAAATTCAAGCAGATTAAAAGGAAAATGAAAGCAAAATATACCTTGGAACTAATAAAAATGAGGCTACAAGCTATCAGAATCTATGGGATGTAGTACAGGCAGACCTAACAGGGAAGATAATTGTAATACAGGCTCATATTGAGAAGCAATACAGTAGAGTTTTGCTTTCTCCTCATCCTTGCCAGCACTTATTGTTGGAGGTTTTGAAAAAATAAATGTCATTTTCATGGGTGTGATATCTCATTGTGGTTTTGACACGCAACTTCTTTATTAAAAGCAATGATAAACATGTTTTCAGCTATTTGTTGACCTTCTGGTTATACTTTCTAGTGAACTGCCTGCTCACATCTGCTGCCCATTTATTAACTGGGTGGCTTGATAATTTCCCTCCTAAATTTATATTAGTTTTTAGATATCTTGGCTACCAACTATTTGTCAGTTTTGTAATGTGTAATATTTTCTACCATTCACTGGGATGTCTTTTTAATTCACTTATATTTTCTTTTTGCTGTGTAAAAGCTTTTAATTTGAGGTGATTCCAAATGCTTGTTTTTGCTTTTATTTTCTTTGCCATAAGGTTTAAGTTTACAAATATATCTGAATCATTGATGTCATGAAGCATATCACCAATGTTTTCTCCTATTTTATTGTTGTACATCTTATATAAGCCTTTAATACATTTTGGATTTGTTTGTTGTGTGAACAGATTTAAAAGGTAACTCAGGCCCACATCCAAAGAATGGGCAACAATAAGTGCTGGCGAGGATGTGGAAAGAAAGGAACACTCTTACACTGCTCGTGGGAATGTAAACTGGTCTAACCACTATGGAAAGCTGCGTGGAGGACCCTCAAACTAATGAAAATGGAACTACCATTTGACCCAGCAATTGCTCTCTTGGGAATCTACCCAAAAGAGACCTCAATGTGGGTACAAATGGACACCTGTGCTTGATGTTTAGTGCAGCACTATTTATAATTGCAAGAACTTAAAAGCAACCTAAATGCCCCCAAACAGATGACTGAATGGAAAAAATATGGTGTATATATATACACAATGGAATATTACGCATCAATTAAAAATGACAAATTTGCTGATTTTATGATAACATGGATGTACTTAAAAGAAATCATATTAGCAGAAACAATTCAAAAGAAAAAGACAGAAACCAAATGGTTTCTCTAATATATGGGATATAGGGAAAAAATAAACAAAAGCCATGAGGAAAAGTCAAAACAAGCTAACCACCAAACTGAAGCACACAACTTAGGGTAGGGGGGGAAAGGGGAAAGACAGTGGGGAGGGTGGGGGGTGAATCCCTGGGATTACAAAAATGTGAAATTTATATATAAAAAATTTTTTTAAAAAAAGGGTGACACAACTTCATTTCTTATGTTCTTATATTCTTCATACCATTTGTCAGAAAGATTCTCATCCTCCCACTGTAGGGTTGTGGCTCCTTTATCATGGGGTTAGAAACCTAGCTTACACAGAGTTTTTTCCAATGACAGAGGGGTTTGTGAGGGAGAGGGCTACCTGACGATCCTCCCTGGAACTGGGAGTCCCCAGGAGTTTCCTGAATATGCCTGCAAATTTTATGCATAAAGGAAAGGATGCAGTTAAATAACCTCAAATGTTCCCTGTAGTGGAAATTCTGTGATAGCATGAGGTCCAGCATAGTCCTGGCCAGAACAGGCTATAGAATGTATAGAGGGAACATGAAGAGAGCCTGTGCCCTCTACCACCCCACCCTTGCCAAGTTCTTCCACTACTGCAAACTTGAAAGTCATAGAAAAAACTACTTTGACTATTTTATGGTAAAGAGACACTTCCAAGGAAAATTAAAACATAAAATAATGAATGAATGATAAAAACAGATGAAGCTCAAATGATTTCATAATTTTAGGAGCATTAAAATGTATCTATGATTTGATTTACTTAATAAATTATCATGTTTGGTACATTACATTGAAATGGAACTTATCAACTGACTAATTAAATTTGCTTTTTTAATGCTTTTCTTTTTCCCAAATTGAAGTATAAATTGATAAATTTTAAGAAATCTACTTGGGTTGTTTCAGTCACATTAAAAAGAAAACTCCTAGAAAAATCTGTGAACAGAACAAACTGCCACACTGATAATAAAGCTTTCACTCCTCAGATATTTCTGGAGCATGGACTGTGTACTGATCCTGAAGACTGGTGGGGGTACATTCACCCCTGGGGAGTTTGACTTCCCACAGACAAAAACTGGTATCATGTAGCAGCAAGAAAAAGGACTGTGAGTATAGTGATTTCGGAAGGACCCTGGGAAAAAGACTCTGATTCTAAAGGCAAAAGCCAGTGTCCTTTGTGTGAGGCCTCAGCAACACAGGGTGGTAGAACCCTGAGCAGATACCTCTAGGCATATGGATTCTAGGCTGAGGGCTTTCCACCAGGTTGAGCTGGGCACACATGCTTTCATTTTCCAAAAATCCGTCCTCTGTATCTGGGAGTCAGCACTCCTCACTCCCTATGAACTGTGTGCATGGGCCACTTCCTCTCACTGCAGCGGACACATAGCACTGATGGCCCCCCTCCCTGTGGACAGAGCTTCACAGGTCTAGGCATGCATGGGATGCAGGGAGAGACACGAGACTGTAAGCTGTTTTGCCACACCATCTTGAGAAAGGGCTGTCCGGAAATAAAGTTGAACAAACATCAGGTGTTGGGGGGAAAGGGTTAGGTGGCCACAGTCCTGACAGCATCCTTTCACCCCAATTTCAACTCTACCTGGAGTTAGTTTCCAGCATCAGACTTCTCAAGAGTTTCTGTCATTTATTGCTGACTGAGTCTACTCAACAAAATAATGGCTTCTCAACCTCTGAGACACTTGTTTCTTGATAAAAACATATTTAATTGAAATAGTTTTTTTTCTAAGCACATAATCAGTACTTCCTACCACCTTACAATTTTATCCAGCATCCTTTCTTCTTGCTTCTCAAAGGTGACAGAAGCTCAATGATTGGCAAATTTGTATAGCTTGTCTCCTTTTTCACCTGTAGCAGAGACCCCAGTCCAGATGGGGACCCCTGTCCTGGGGGGGTCACATGAATCTGGGATGACATCACCTTGAGGACCCAGTGCTCTGAATGTGTATGGTTAGCACAGGTGAGGCTGATGCCTGAGCCCAAGAGGGCTCCTGCATTGGGGGATAGCCACCAGAGGGGAAAGAGAGAGTCCTGCCTCCAGAACAGTCCTCCCCACCATCCACTTAGAAATGCAATGTGTCTAGAAGCTTCTGTCTGAATGGAATATTCAAAAGAGCCAGGTGGCTGGCTCCAGGAATGAACTCCTGTGTGGGGTCTGTCTTCCTCATCCCCCTTATGGATTGCCCCTGGACCCCCCAGCTCACACAGACACCTACCTTGCCAATAGCTGCAAAGCTGGCATCATCCACCTAAATCTTAGGGTCCTCCCCATTAGCACTGTAGGTGCCTACCTAAGCAGGGGGATCATATAACAGGGACACATCCTGTGCGTCTCAATTTCAGACAAGGAAGGAGATTAAGGAGTGAAGACCTCTGAGAGATACCTATTGGGTCATTAGCACCCTGGTGCACCCTTTCTGCACAAGGCTGCTGTGAGTTTGCATCAAGGTGAGGCCTGGCAGGACTCAGTACAGCTGGTCTCAAAGCACAGCTCTCACTGTCAGCCTATGCCACCTCTGCTGCCAGGCTGCCTTCCTGGGTTTCAAAGGGCCCAGGAGGTAAAGAGGACTCCCTTCCTCTCCTGGCACCATTAAGCCACCCTCTTCTACTTTCTGACAAAAGACCCCAGGATTCACAGAGCCCCAGCCTGTGAGCCTGTGAAGCTTCATGCTCTTGCCCCAGGGATGAAATAGGCTGTCTCAGAAGAGAAGATCAAAATGAAGTTGTAAGTAATTTCCAGCCCCACCTACTCACTCAAAGGTGCTTTCTGTTACTGAAAAAAAAAACCCTGAAATTTGCTCAAACCACTCCAACCTCCTAGCTCTCTCTTCCTCCCTCCTTCCCTCCCTTCTCCCTCCTTCCCTCCCTTCTCCCTCCCTCCCTCTCCACCCCCCCACTCTCTCTCCAGTCAGTGTGTCCTAGGAGGAATGAAGGGGTGAGGTTTAGATCCTTGGTGATGTTTTGGAGGCATGAGATATCCAGGTTCCAGTTTTAAATTCTGGAAAGGATTTGTACTTGCATTACCCTGGCTCACTCTCACAAGCAGGAATTAATTTTGAATAGCTGTAGAGCATTTCTTACATATAAAATGTCTTCTTGTTCCAGAAGAATTTTTAAATTAATATTTCATTTGACAGTATCTGTAAACCATTTTCCCTTTTTCCCCTTTGAACAGCATGCAGCATAGGAATTCTTCCATATGCAAGAAATGGGTCTCAACCTTTAACAAGGTTTTTTGGTTTTTTTTTAATTAATTTTATTTTTTAATTGAGTGGACATATATATATGTATGTATAACATTGTTGTCTAACCCTAAGTTCTCCTACCAATTTGTCACCCATAACCATGATCTTAATCTCTTCTGCCCATTCCTCCCCACCTGTTTGTTGATTGACTTGCAGTACTTTACTTTCTAAAGCTGGCAACAAGAGTTGCTGAGGACAAAAGCGACTCTGTTTGCCACCCAAAATTTTCTCCACAAAAGATAAGAAAAACCAACTCAGGGGAAGGGATACTCTCTCACTCAGAGAGCACATGGGGAGTAGGTAAATTGCTCTCTTCAGGGGGAAGCTGGGGTGACCCAGCTGCCTCCATGTTGCCCAGGACTCCGCCCCTCTTCACCTCTGTGTCTGGGTGGGAAGGGTCATACCCTCTCCAGGGTCCAAAGACTGGAGAAGAGGCTTCAGGGAAGGAGCATTCTCTTGCACAGAAAGCACAACCAGAGCATGGGGCAGGGGGAGGGTTCCCCCTCTGGTTCCTTCTCACCACAGCCATTCCTCTGCTTGAACGAGAAAAGCAACTCAGAACAGATATACTTGAAGACACAAAGAAATGAAGGCCATGAATATACCCATCACCTGCCCAAAAAGAGCATGGTTGGAAATCTGAGACACAAGGCAGTTGTGGAAGAGAGCGAAGACATGTCACCAGGAAACACCAACAACATTTCTGACACTGGGGTTAGAATCTCACCCATAGACACTGTCAACATGAGCAAGGAGACCCCCCCAAATCAATGGGGAAACAACGTCATAAAGAAGTGTCAGAGGAAAAATGTGGGGAGCTACTCCACACACCAGACAGAAAGGAGGTTTGCTGACATGCTCAGAAAGGCCACTTGCCCTAAGGATATTCATGGAGAACTGGTCAGTCTGGGTTTCAGTCCCCCAGGAATGCAGGACTTCAACCAGGAGGACAGAGCTTCTGAAAGAACACAAAGAGACCAACAAGTCAATCATCAACCAACAACTGACAAGGAGAAAGGAACTGGAGTGACCCAAGGAGGAACCAGGGGAAGGGGAGGAGGGAGGAGGGGGGATGACCATGACTATAAACAAGAGCTATGTAAGCAAACAATAAGAAAAATAATAATAAATAATTTTTAAAAAGTCAACTCTACACCAAATCATGCCTTCCACATTACCTGAAGATAGAGAGTACAAAAAGTGCAAAATATCTATAAATAAAAGAGAAAATTCCACCAACTCCCAGTACACTATTTCTCAGGCTGATCCTTTCTCTCCCCCCACACACCCCCAGACTTTACAAAGACCAAGGACAAGAACAGAGGGTGATGGGTAGGAGCCTAGAAGTGACTATGGAGACAGGGTTCCTGGGAAGACTGGCTTGTAGGGGGCAAGAGAATTGATGGGGTCCCTTCAGGAACCACCTGGCACCTGGGGGAGAAAAGAACTCAGAAGAAGGGAAAGGTTCTTTTGGCCCATGAGCAGTTACAAAAAAAGAAGAGGGGGAAAGGAGGCTGCAAGTCAGAAGTACCGGACTTTGCTCTGCTGACAGAGGAGGGTGTCATCAAATAGAGACTGTTTCTAAAAAAACAAGCAGCCCCAATAGCACTAAGTTTAGAAAAGAAAAATCAAGTCATGTACACTTGGTGCAAGAAAAATCAAGTCACATGCAGAGCTAGTGAGAAAAAAAAACAAAACAGGAGAAAAACATAATGCTTCATGTAGTTGATTAGAGGATACAGATCATAAAGGAAACAGCAAGCCAAGTCACCCAATTTAGGGCTCACCTGCAAAAACTATCCAATTCTTGTCAATAGGACACCGCTGTAGAGCAGGAGCTATAATGAGAAGACACTGAGACATAACAGCCTTTCCCAGTGTCAAAGGAACTAAATCAATAGGCCCATTTTGACATCCCTAATTGCCCACAGAAAAACCAAAGGCAATTAGAGAGCATGAAATGAGCTATAAAGAAGATATAAGAAAAATGAAAAGAATACAAAGTTCAAAATGGTCTACAAATAAATTAAATATTCAAGAGGATAAACATCATACAGCTCTTTTCAAAGAACCAGTATTGATGTTATACCCACAGACACACATTGAGTAGTAAAAAATGTAGGTCTGGTCCTAATAAATTCATTCCAGGGTGTCATCCAGGGCAGGAATTGTGGTTCCCACCGCCTCCAGGAATGGATGCAGAGTGCACCATGCAATGCGGAGTGCTTAAGATGTTATATTTATCAATCTGGTGTCAAAGAAGAGATAGGAAAATAAAATGAACACTAGTAAAAATGACCAAGCTAATGTGCCTAAATGCATGCACACAGAGAAAAATGTTAGAAACACCACGGGGTTTGTGAAACATGCACGATCAATATCAGAGGCCATGCTTATCAGTTTTACTTTGCTGTAAACCACTTGTTATGTGGGCATGAGATAAATAACCTTAGGAAAATTCCTCAAGGAAAACCCATCTACTGAAGTAATTCATGTTACTTTGGAACCATTACTAGCCTTGGAAATCACCAATTATTAACCTCAGAAGGGAAAATAAGAAGATAGAAGCAAATGAAAAAGAATGTGGAGGAGCTGAACTTTGGAATGGTCACACAAGTAGGTCTGCAGGTCCACTCCCCAAAAAAACCAACCATATTGGTAATTTTTTTAATAAGTATCTCTGAAATTTGCCCTAAGGGTATATAGCCTGAGACAAGACACTTACTCAAGAAAACCTTGACAAGACCAACAAGAGTTAGTGGCTCTGAACCACTAGCCTCTCCCCACCCACATTCAGCAGATGAGAACTCTGTGGTTCCATCCACATAGACAGGGTTCCTCTCCCCAAACTCACCTAAAAATTATAATATCTCCCCAAGAAAAGCAGGCTACCAGCATTTCTCCTCTCTCCAAATTCACACTACAAAGCCTAATTTCAAGAGAAATCTGGGATGTCTCCCTCCATCCAGACCTCAAAGTAGGGCAGTTCTGCCTGAGGTGCATCTTATCAAGAATTATAAAACACTGACTATACTCACCCCTGCTCGCTTGTAAGATGGACAGTCCATATCAGCAGGGCAAACCTAAAGGGTGAACCGTAAGCCAGACAGTTTCACTGAGAAAGACAAGGAAAAACAACTAAAAAGAATTCTCTCAGGATCAGAACAAACCTCAAAGACTGGCCTCAAAAACTACCCCTGTAAAAGGAAACAATCTACTGGAATCACACTGTGGAGAAATTTATGGCCCAGGGCATCGCCAAGACCAACAGAGCAAGAGTTTATTGTAGCATGATTTACAACAGCCAGGACACAGAAAAACCCAAATACCCCAACACAGACAGATGGATTCAAAAGCTGTGGCATATTTACACAGTGAAATACTATTCAGCAATCAAAAAAGACAAACATGTCATTTGCAGCAACATGGATGGAGCTAGAAGGAATCATGCTAGCAGAAATAAGCTAGAAAGAAACAGAAAAACACTGGATAGTCTCACTTATATGTGGGATATAGAGAGAGGTCAAATTAAAAGATAAGAAAGAGTTAAAACTAGCAAGCCAATAACAGAACTAAAGCATACAGCAAGGGAAGGAGAAGGAGGGTGAAATCAGAGAAGGGATGAGCACAAGGTTCACAGGTGATATGTTGGTGGGACAACTTTGGCACATACATCAATGTAAGGATAAATATAGCCAATAAAAAAAATTGGGGAACTGGTGAAGTCTAAAGGTTATCGTGGTATCAGGAGTGTCTGGCAGCTTTGGAGTTCCCACACATACAACTCGATTACATCTAAACAACCGAGTATGACTAGAGACACGGATTTCAAAGATTTAAGAGCCCTGTCCTAAAACCAATTAGAAAAAAAAATAGCTTCAAGGTTTTAACCCAGAGATGAATGAAAACATAATAGGTCTGTCAACAAAAAGTGAAGGTAATTAATTGAGGCATTTGATGTGCTTGACCAGACCCTTTGGAAACTGGTACTTTTTTTATTTTTTGTCATCATACCTTTGCACTTGAGGAGGACACAGGCTTATAAATCAAGTCTCAGTATTGGATAATGTGAATAATTTTGAACAACAACTGAAATTAAAACAATATATAACATATCATTCACGCTTTCTATGATACTATCTTCTCCATGACAACATAAAATATTTTACTCAAATATAACATGAAATGGAGGGATCACAACAAATATTACCCTGTAAAATTACTATCACACGTAATTTTGCTCCAAATCCAACTTAGAGCAACTCTTTGTGTATAGCAAATGAAATTAGAACAAGTTTACAAACCATAAAGATAGTTCAAGGAAAAACAATACATCCATAGCAAAACAATTTTATCAGCATATGTATATGGCTGAGATAGAAATGCTAGCTTAAATAGTCTAATTAAATGGAGTCTAATTAAAACTTCCATTATCTTCCACTTAGTGAAGATGTGGAAAGATAGTTACGCTTTTTCATTCACTAAATAAATTAGGATATACATAAATCAGGTAAAATATTATATTGCAAGGTCGGGCATGGTGGTGCATATCTGTAAACAGCAGCCTAGGAAGCTGTGGCCAGGCCCAGAAATTGCAGTTCGGGTCCTGCCAGGGGCTCATAGCGAGACCTAGTACCAAAAAAAAAAAAAAAAAATAGCTGGTACCAACAAAGAAAACCATAGACCAATTTCCTTAATGAACACAGACGCAAAAATCTTAAACAAAATCCTGGCAAACCGAATCCAATGATGCATTAAAAGCATCGTTCACCATGACCAAGTGGGATTTATCCCAAGGGCACAAGGATGGTTCAACATCCAGAAATCAATTAACATAATACACCACATCAACAAAGAGAAAAACAAAAAACACATGATAATATCAATAGATGCAGAGAAAGCATTTGACAAAGTCCAGCATCCATTCATGATAAAAGTCCTTGAAAAATTAGGGATTAAAGGAATTTACCTCAACATAATAAAAGCCATCTATGATAAACCTATGGCAAATATCATCCTAAATGAGGAAAAACTATAATCATTCCAGTTGAGATCTGGAACTAGGTAAGGATGCCCACTCTCCCCACTACTCTTTAACATTGTATTGGAAGTTCTAGCTAGGGCAATAAGGCAAGAGAAAGACATAAAAGGGATACAAATAGGCAAAGAGGAACTGAAGCTATCATTATATGCTGATGACATGATTCTCTATATAGAAAACCCAAAAAAATCCACAGAAAGATTACTTGAAATAATAAACCAGTTCAGTAAGGTAGTTGGATACAAAATCAACACACAGAAGTCAGTGACTTTCCTATATGCAAAAATTCAAATAGAAAAAGAAAAAATCAGAAAAACCATCCCATTTACCATAGCACCAAAAAAAATTAAATACTTGGGAATAAACCCAACAAAAAACGTGAAAGAATTATACAAAGAAAATTTTTGAATGCTCCTAAAAGAGATAGAAGAGACATAAGGAAATGGAAAGACATTCCCTGCTCATGGATTGGAAGAATTAATATTATCAAAATGACCATCCTACCAAAGGCAATCTACAGATTCAATGTAATCCCAATAAAAATCCCAATGACATTTTTTAAAGAGATAGAACAAAAATTACTGAAATTCATGTGGAGTAAAAAAAGACCTCGTATATCAAAAAGCCTCCTGACCTGAAAAAAAGAAAATGGAGGTACTACAATTCCAAACTTAAAACTATACTACAAATCCATAATAATTAAAACAGCATGGTATTGGTACAAAAACAGACAGTCAGACCAATGGAACAGAATTGAGTGCCCTGAAATAAAACCACACATATATAGTCAACTAATCTTCGATAAAGGAGTGAAAACCTTACCTTGGAAGAAAGATAGCCTCTTCAATAAATGGTGCTGGGAAAATTGTACTAAGACATGCAAAAAAATGGACCAAGAAAACTCCCTTACTCCATGTACAAAAATCAACTCAAAATGGATAAGAGAATTAGAGGTCAGACCTGAAACCATAGCACACATAGAGGAAAACCTGGGCAAAACTCTCCATGAATTATGGTTCAGAAATCCCTTTCTGGAAACATCTACAGATGGCAAAAAAATAAACAGATGGGACTACATCAAACTAAAAAGTTTCTGTACAGCAAAAGAGACAACAGAAAAAACTAAAAGATGCCCAACCGAATGGGAAAAAATTTTTGCCCTCCACATGAGTGACAAGGGTTTAATAACAAAGATCCACAAGGAACTCACACAACTAAACAAGAGCAAAACAAAAAGCCCAATCAAAAAGTGGGGGAAAGAACTAAAAAGACACTTCTCCAAAGAGGAAATACAAATGGATGGCCAACAGGCACATGAAAAATTGCTCAACGTCATTAGTAATAAGGGAAATGCAAATCAAAACCACAATAAGATACCACCTTACACCAGTAAGAATGGCCCACATCCAAAGAACAGGCAACAAGAATTGCTGGTGAGGATGTGGAGAGAAAGGAACACTCTTACACTGCTTGTGGGAATGCAAACAAGTCCAACCTCTATGGAAAGCTGTGTGGAGGACCCTCAAGTTAATGAAAATGGAACTACCATATGACCCAGCAATTGCTCTCTTGGGAATCTACCCAAAAGAGACCTCAATGTGGGTACAAAGGGACATCTGTGCTTGGATGTTTACTGCAGCACAATTTATAATTGCAAGGTCATGGAAGCAACTTAAATGCCCTAAAACAGATGACTGGATGAAAAAAATGTGGTATATACACACCATGGAACATTACTCACCAATTAAAAATGACAAATTTGACGATTTTATAACAACATGGATGTACTTAGAAGAAATCATGTTAGCAGAAACAAGTCAAAAAGAAAAAGACAGAAACCAAATGGTTTCACTAATAAATGGGATATAGTGAAAAAAGTAAACAAAAGCCTTGAGGAAAATTCAAAACAAGCTAAGCACCAAGCTGAAGTGCACAACTTTGAGCAGGAGGGAAAGGGGGGGATGGAGGAGAGGATGAGGGGGTGTAAATCCCTGGGATTACAATGTTGTGAAATTTATATATAAATAAATAAAAGAAAATTTTTTTAAATACAAAAAAAATAGCTGAGCATGGTAGCATGCCTGTGATCACAACTAACTGGGAAGCTGTGGCTGGGGGTTGCTTGAGACTATGGTATCCCGGGCAACATGAGCCTGCGGTTCCACAGGCAAAAATAGCCAGACCTAGTCTCAAAAAAAAAAGATTATATTGCAAAGGTTCTACAATCTTACCTCCATCAGAACAAAAAGTGCTGCAAAAAACAGAAGTGTTGCCCACTCCACTCTGTGTAGAATGATCTCAAAATCATGAATATCAGCTAAAATAAGCAACCAGATGGCACCCAGAATAGCAATCCACCCTGAAAAATAAATAAATAGTCACATAGATACAGTTCAATTGTTAACACACTCATTTTCATCTTCTTGATGCTTTTTTATCTGTATTGAGGATAATTTATACTCTGTAAACTGTGCATTAACATATATAATTTATATTTTGACAGATGTATCCAAGAAACTTACACTACAATCACATCATGAAAATGACCATTATTCCCCCAAGCTGAAATATGTCCATATGCTTGTACCTCTGTACTTCCTCCTGTCACTAAACAGCCAGGGACTCATTCATATATTTTCTTTTACTATAGAATAAGTTTGTATTTTCTAGATTTATTTATGAACAATCATAAAGCTTGTAATGTACGTTTTTGTTGGTGTCCATTTAGCACAACTACTTTAAGATTCTTCAATGCTGGTGTGTGGATTAATAGTTCATTCTTTTTTATTGTTTCATAGTATATATATATATACTATGTATATATATATATACTATATATATATATATATAGCTACATAGATATATAGATATTGTGGCTATGCCACAATGTATGTACCCACTTACCTACTGATAAACATTTGTCCTGCTACCAGGGTTTGCCTATTATGAGTGAATGTGCTATACAGTTTCATACATAATTATCTTTATGAACACATGATTTCAGTTCCCTTGCATAACTACATAGGAATGGAAAGGCTAGATCATATGATAAGTCATTATTATGGAATATTTATGCTTTAAGAAACCACAAGACTTTTCCAAAATGGCTAAATCATTTTACAGTCCCTCCACTGGCACAAGAGAATTCCACCTCGTAAACACTTGGTTAGCGTTTTTAACTCTAGACATTGCAGTGGATATAAATGACATATCCCATTACAGTTTCAAACTGTATTTCCCTAGTGACTAATAATGTTGAGCATCTTGTCATATACTGATTTGCCTTCTGCATACTTTCTTTTGTGAAGTTTTTGCTCCAATAATCTGCTATTTTTTTTTACTTAGTAATTTGCTCTACTAAGTAGAAACTAAGTAGAACTAAGTCAAAGTTAAGCAGGAAAAAATTGTATAATAAAGATCAGATTGGGACTCAGAAATAGAAAATGAAACAATATTCGAGAGAAGCAATGATTGGAAAACCTAGTTTTTTGAGAAGGACAAGAAATTTGATAAACCCTTAGCCTATTTAAGTAGAATAAAGCATAAGGAGACAAAAATTGCCAATATCACAACAAATAAGATTAGTGACATGCCTGCAGGTTCTAAAGGCATAAAAAGAGTATTTGTTTCCTATAGCAGCCATAACAAATTATCAAAAACATAGTATCTTTAAAAAACACCTAATTCTTTTTAAAAATTTGTTTATTTTTTATTGATTGCACATATATAAATATATATATATATATTTACATCACTGTCTACTCCAAGGTTCTCCCATCACCTTATCGCTCGTGAACCATCTTTATCTTTTGTGTCCTCCCATCCCCCGATCTTACCCTCCTCCCCCTCTCTTGCTCTGTGCTTCAGTTCTGTTGACAGTTTTAATTTTTTCTTGTCTGTTTTCCCTGTATTTCTCATATAAGTGAGACCATCCGGTATTTCTCTTATTCTTTCTGGCTTATTTCTGCTAACATGATTCCCTTTAGCTCCATCCATGTCGGTGCGAATGACATAAGTTTGTATCCATTGATTTGTGAATAATATTCCATTGTGTAAATATACTACCACTTTCTGACCCATTCATCTTTTTGGGGGGCAACTGGGTCGTTTTCACATCTTGGCAATTGTAAATAGTGCTGCAATAAACATCCAGGTACATGAGTCTTTTTGAATTAGTTTGAAAAACACCTAATTCTGAAATCACAGTTTTCATAGGTCAAAAGGATGTAAGACTCAGCCAAGTATCTGATTAAAACCTCATCAAAGGTGTCTACAATGCTCTATTCCTTTCTCAGAGTTCTAGGAGAGGATCTACTTCCTTGTTCTTTGGATTGTTGGTATAATTATATTCCCTCACTGCTGTAAGTCCCCAATTCCCTTATTAATTATGTTAAGTCTACTCAGCCTGTGCTCTGTAAATGGAAGAGCAAAACCTGAATGACAGCACATCTGTCTACAACATGGTTTAGTGGGTATTTTAAGTTTAATGTTGAGATCTACTACTCAGAAAGAGACTCCTTTCAAAATATTACCACTCATTGACAAAAAAGCACCTGACCACTCAAGAATACTGATGGAGATGTACAAGAAGATTATCGTGACAGTCAGATCTCATTATGTGAAAGTACATTTTATAAGACTATAGCTGCCATAGGTGATTCCTCTGATGGAGCTGGGCAAAGTCAATTGGAAACCATTTGGAAAGGATTCGTTATTCTAGATGTCACTAAAAACATTTTTAAATGTTTTCATTCATTATATATTTTTCCTTACATTGTTGTGTACCCCACCACCATATCACCCATGAACCATCTTCATGATCCCTTGTGCTTATCTCTCCCCTGATTTTGTCCTGATTTTACACTTAAAGATGAGTAAGATGAAGCTGAGTGTGGTGGCGCATATCTATAATCCCAGCCTTGAGAGACTGAGGGTAGGAATCACTTGAGTCTGTGGGTTCAAGGCAACCCCAGGCAACATAGCAAGATCTAGTCTCAAAACAATAGTCAGGTGTGGTGGCATGTGCCTGTAATCCCAGCTACCTGGGAGGCTGAGACTAGGGATCACTTGAGTCCGTGGGTTCAGGACTACCCCGGGCAACATAGCAAGACCTAGTCTCTGAAAAAAAAAAATGAGTAAAATGAGTAAAATGGAAATTTTATGTGATTTTTTTTTTTGCCACAGTAAAATTAAATAAGAAGGATGGGAGGTGGGCACGGTGGCACATGCCTGTAAGTGACAGCCTACAGACCACGGCTGGGACTGGGGATTGCGGTTCGAGTACCAGCAGGGGCAACATAGTGAGACCTAGTTCCCAAAAAATAGCTGAGCATGGTGGGGCACTCCTGTAATCCCAACTACCTGGAAAGCTGAGGCTGGGGATTGCTTGAGTCTGTGGTACCCCAGGCAACGTGAGCCTGCAGTTTCATGGGCAAAATAGCGAGACCTAGTGAATGAATGAATGAATGAATGAATGAATGAATGAATGAATGAATGAATGAATGAATGAATGAATGAATGAATGAATGAATGAATGAATGAATGAATGAATGAATGAATGAATGAATGAATGAATGAATGAATGAATGAATGAATGAATGAATGAATGAATGAATGAATGAATGAATGAATGGAAGTAGTCCTGGTTGTGAAGTGTATTATCACTGAGCATGGGTGAAGGCCTTAGATAACATGCCTGGCAAATAGCGAGACCTAGTAAATAAATAAACAAATAAACAAATAAACAAACAAACAAACAAACAAATAAATAAATAAATGGAAGTAGTCAAACAAACAAACAAACAAACAAACAAACAAACAAACAAATAAATAAATAAATAAATAAATAAATAAATAAATAAATAAATAAATAAATAAATGGAAGTAGTCCTGGTTGTGAAGTGTATTATCACTGAGCATGGGTGAAGGCCTTAGATAACATGCCTAGGTCCTGAGGCTTTAACCTGTAAACAGAGAAGTCACTTTAGATTTTTCAGAAAAGAAGCTGGACTGGCCAGAGTTTTCCATGTGTACAACCGTTTGCATGACCAGACTTTGGTACTTTTCCCTGGAATCTCCAGAGCACAGACCATACAGTGTGAAGATGAAGAGACTGCCTGATCCATCACATACGATGGTGGATTCCTTGATTGCTCAACTAAAGACAGATCATCATATCTTTTCTTTAAGTCTCCAGTAGGAAAAAAATTGCATCAATTGCACTTGACCTGGGTAATGCTTCTCTACAACCAGCAATAGCATCCCATTGTCTGCTGGTTATATAGCAATAAGAAGCCCTTTCTAAGAGTCAGTAACAATACAAGTTATTTCCCATGATCCTCAAAGAAGTTGAAATCAAGACAGGAAGATGGATGTGCCTCCAAAACTCTTCATAGTTCTATTTTCCCACAGTTTTTGTGGAGGCTGTATGTGCTTCCAGTCAAAACTCCTGTCACAGGACTCATCAATCCAACTTCAAAAGAGGTTCTATTTTCAGAGTTTTGTCACATCAGAAAAAAATGCCCTGCTATAAAAATGCCCTACAACTGAATGAAGCCTCACCTTGTCCCTGGAAACCTTCAATTTCTCTCTTAAATTTAATCACACTGTCTTCAGGGCCAGTGGCACTAATGAATTAGCCAGTGCAAAAGTGAATCTGCTTGACAACGTCTGACACCTTCACTGAGCCCAGGTAGCACCTTCTAATGGCCAGGTCACTATTAGCAACATTTCATTTTGTTCTTTCTCTGCACTGGCTCCTTGATGCTGGTGACTGAGGATGAAGGGTGGGCTCTTTTATAGTACACGGGGAGGAAAGATGGTTGATGGGAACCTCACCATTTCTAGTTTCCTGTTTTGTTACAAGTTCCAGCAATGTGCCATTGAGACTCTTCTGATTCCAGGACAATGAGAATAAAAGGCAGCATCTAGCTGCATTTCCACTAAGCCCTTCAACAGGTATTTATCTCACCAATAGCTCTGCCCTACCTCAAAGCCAAATCTGTACTTTCCCATTCACATCTCCAACAAAACCACATCTCAGCACAGAATAAAGACCTCAAGGGGGCTCTTCCCCCAATCAAAAAGCCCCAGGTGGCTCTTGGACAGAACATGGTCACTGCCATTAATTGAGTGGCATTATTGGCACAGGGGACTCTGGTCCCATCCCAGAAACCCAGCTGAGAAGGAATCTGAGGCTCCCAGGGGTTAACTGGTTTTCTTCAGGTTACATGGATTTCTGGAACAAAAGTAATATTCAACCTCCTAGCTCCATTTCCCACTCCAGCCCCTATCTGTGAGAATGTCTTTTCATTCCACAAACTGGGTTCATTGAATGTGCTTGGTCATTGGTGGAAGGTTTCCACTACTTAAGAATCAGGCTGGTTAGGACTACGTCAAGCTCAAAAGAGACAATAACCAGCAAAAAAGACAATACCAGCAAAAGAGACAATAACCAAAACAAAAGGAAACCCAACCAACTGGGAGAAAATTTTTGCCCTCCAGACAAGTGATAAAGGTCCAAAAACAAAGATCCACTAGGAACTCGCACAACTTAACAAAAGAAAGCAAAAAAAAAAAAAAAAATGGGGTGAAGAGCTAAAAAGACTCTTCTCGAAAGAAGAAATACAAATGGCCAATGGGTATATGAAAAAATGCTCAACATCACTAATAATCAGGGAAATGCAAATCAAAACCACAATGAGATATCATCTCACACCAGTAAGAATGGCCCATATAAAAAAATAGGCAACAAATGCTGGCGTGGATATGGAGAGAAAGGGACACTTTAACATTGCTGGTGGAAATGCAAATTGGTCCAGCCACTATGGAAAGCTGTGTAGGGGACCCTTAAACAACTGAAAATGGAACTGCCATTCAACCCAGCAATTCTACTTCGAGGAATCACCCAAAGTTTATAAAAAGTTTAATTCAAAAGGAAACCTGTACTCGGATGTTCACTGCAGCACTATTTACAATAGCCAGGATATGAAAACAACCCAAATGTCCCAAAACAGACAAATGGGTCAGAAAGTTGTACTATATGTATACAATGGAATATTATTCATCAGTAAAGAAGACAAATTTATATCATTCACAGCAACATGGATGGAGCTAGAGGGAATCGTGTTAGCAGAAATAAGCCAGAAAGAAAAAGAGAAATATTGGATGATCTCACATGAGGAATATAGGGAAAATAAACAAATAAATGGGCAAGAAAAAATTAAAATTGTCAACAGAACTGAAGCATAGAGCAAGAGAGGAGAGGAGGGAAAAATTGGAAGAGGGATGAATATAGAGATTAAGATGATTCACGGGTGTTAAAGTGGTAGGAGAACCTCAGGGTAGACAGTGATGTAAAATATATATACAAGTACAATCAATTTTTCAAAAATAAAATTATAAAAAAAGAATCAAGCTGGTGATTCCACTTATGAAACTTCCCCCCAAACAGGGGTTTCGTATACTCAGAAACATAGCTTCCTTTTGTTTTATTGTAAACCTGGTGCTCTTTCACAAAAAATACACTGTCACATCCTTGATCTGGACATTTGTCAGGTGCCTTTGATGAAAGGGAAGATTGTCCTGAATAATCTAGTGTCAACAGTTAAGAGGAAGTAATCATATTCTATTTCTCAAGTCACATAGGGCGCTTCTCCAGAGACTAGCTCAACAGTTCCTTACTCGTCTTCATTCTCCAAACCAGAAAAAGGCAAACAAGCCGTGCATACAGACTTGAGTCCAAACTGCTGCCGGCTTCCCTTTGTCAAGGTGCCTCATGGGCACTGGTTTTCGACTGCTCAAGACAGGCCACATGTGGTTATTCACAAATAACCCAGAACTTTCAGTTGCATAGAAACTCTGGGTTGTCCATGGGTGACTTTAGATCCACCACGCACCTGTCTTGTTTCCAAGCATCGTGGGGTCAGCTTGCGAGCCCTGCCTGAAGAGCTTACCATCCACAGCTGGGCAGGTGGGGATGAACAGGGTTAGGAGGCGACAAGGAGCCAAGTCAGCGGGGATGAGGGGCTATTATAGCACCTTGCATAGGGCAATTGCTTGGGACCTAAGACGGGAGCATTTCACCAGCTGTACAATGAATTTAGGGAGAGCACAGGTTTCCTCTTATGAGAAAAGCCTTATTCTTTCTAGTTTCCATTTAGACACCAGCAAGAGTAAGACCATTTTCATCATCTTGAGTTTTCCTGAACCGCCTAGCCATCCACCTACACTGAATTCACAGTGCCCCCAGTCACGCATAGGCGCCGCTTCTAAAACCTGTCTACATGTGCAAGGGATAGAAAAGCAACCATATTGTCAGTCATACTGTCTGCTGTTGAGTTTTATTCTGATTAACTTTTACCCACGAACACTTAATGTCTGCCAATGAGCTGTTGGAGAATAGGTTCACATTGACTGCAAGCACCAGGAATCAACAGCCATAACATTAGTCTCAGAATCTACTGTAATTTTTGTTCAAATTATTGATGATGAGGAAATTCTTCAGCAAATCAGGTAAATTTTTAGATATGACTTTTTTCCCCCAGCTATTTCAATCCAAAGTTAGAGACACCCAGAGCCCAAAAAGGAATAATCGCTAGCTCCCCATATTTCTGAAACCCTATGGGTATGTGAGTCCTCCAGACTTTTCTTTCCTTTTCTTTTCATATTTTATTTTTAAACTATTTTATTTTTATATGAAGCAACTTGTGAAATATCATTAAGTATCAGTAAGGACAGTATCGTTTTTTTCAGGTTTGGTTTCCTTCTTTTTCAATTATTTTTTTAAATTGATTGCATATATACCTGTGTATATATTACACTATATATATAGTATACATAATTTTACATCGTTGTCTACCCTGAGGTAGATTTGCTTTTCTATAGCTAATGTAAGTATTGTTCTTCTATTAACGCTAAAAGAAAAATGTAATTTCTCACAGAAAACAAGGTTGGTATACATTGGGACAGCTTGGGATATCAGAGCTAATGAGTAATGAAAAAAACATACATAATAACATTTAAGCAGATCTGGAGCTTTAACAATTCTCATGATGAAATGCAGCTGTAACACCTTCCTGCCCTACCAATAACTCACAGGTAATTTGTTCAAATGGACCGTTAACATTTTCCAGAAATATCTGTGATTTAAAAGCAGCTGTGGTTTTCTCTCTTATGCTTTCTTTAGAAAAAAAAAAAAAACCACCTCTGCAGCCTTTCTGGCAGGCACAGAACTGTCTGGTGCAAGCCTTTCAGGATGAACAAATAAAGGGAAGAACAGTCATTAAAAGCATTTGCTTTATCCTAAATTCACTGACCTGTTTGTACTCAGTGGATGGTATAGTTGCATTATTCAAAACACATTGGAACTAATAAAAGGGTGAGTCCACAACAATTAAGTACTATGTTGGGACAATCTGAGCCAAAACATGACCACCCTTGTGAAATGTTTCATTACATTCCATTGTGGTTCTGTTTTTTAGCAATTAGAAGAAAGGCTCTTTGGATCTCACAGTGCTTGCAGGATGCTCAAGAGTGTGGTTCGCTCAGGCTCGGAAAGAGGATCCCTAACACATCACATTTACAGCAAAAGCTGTAATTACTGTAAATCACAGAATTGCCAAATAAGCAAGAAAACGTGTTCACAGGTGATTTGGTGAAAAGATCATCTCCATATGGCAGATGCTTAGGGATTCAGCTGTCAGGTGTGGACCAGGGGTGATTTCTCAGGAAGATGAAGGGAACACGAGGGTTCCAATACACTCCCTGGGACGCATGGATATTAGGAAAGTTTGTGACTCAGTAAGAGCTGTTGTCTCTCTAGTCCCCAACCCCTGTCCCAGTTCAGCCTCTCTTGTCTGCTGAAATGACTCAGACTGTGAACCTGGGTGTTGCCTTCTTAAAGTTCCCCTCTTGATCTTTTTTCTTGCTGAGTGATCTGGAAGCCAAATCCTCACCAAATAATCAGGTTCTCAACCTCCAAAAAGATGCTGCTGGTCACCAATGATAAATGAACAAAAGTCACACCCATCAGGAAAGGAAGTCTTTGCTGATGATGACACAATAAATATCTACAAGTAAAGGTACTTCAAAAACTCAAGCCAAGAGTGGTATCAGCAGGAAGACTAAGTAAGGACTTTAAAAATCTGCTATATGTAAAATAGAATAAAGTATGAACACAGGCTACAACATGGATGAATCTGGAATACATTGTGCCAACTGAAGAAATCCAGACAACAACTGCGTGCTAAATGACTCTATTTACATGGTGCATCTAGAATGAGGGGAATCCATACATGGAGAAGTAAGATTAGTGATTGCCAGGGGTCAGAGGGGGGGTGGTGGGGAGGTTGCTATTGGGTATAGCGCTATTTGAGAGTGAGGAAAATGTCCTGTGGTTTGACAATAGTTAACATTTGCAGTTTTGTGAATATATTAAAAAGCACATTTGAAGGGTGAATTTTTATAGAATCGGAATTCTATACCTCAATTTTAAAAATCAGAGCCATCTCTTCTCCTTCTCCCCCATGATTTCATTTCTTCAGTTATTTGAAAGGTGGCAATTTTGCCCTTGGTGAGATTAATAAAGAAAACAGTTATTATTCTAATTGACTCTTAAAATCTAGGACTCGTTTATGTTATATATTTATATTTATAATTACTCTGAAATAATCATGTAGATATTTACATTCATTTACAATAATGACTTGATAAAAACTAAGAAGGAACTATAGCGCTATCTAGAGATTTGGGTATTTTGCTCCTACAGGTTAACACAAATTTCAGGTAACATTTGCCTTATGTGTTGTACTATTTATTAATTTACTTTTGTAATTCTTAGTGTGTTCTTTATTAAGATCATTAAAAGTTGTAGAAACAACTTTATATGATAAAGGCACAGGGGGACATATCTAATAAAGCATTCAAATTAAACAGTAACTCAAAGTTCAAAAGACAATTTTAAGATACATACTATCCCCAAATGTCTGATTCAAAAATATTTTACTGCACCTATTAATAAACAATGATTAAGAATTGAAATTGCTGCTGTATAGTCAATATCTGAGAGTGAAACTCTTGATAGGCAAAATGAACAAATATTTATTTTCACATAGATATTTCTTCTGCAATTTTAAATTCCTAGTTATTTTGGTATCTTCTCCTCAACTTTTGCCAAAGGTAAAAAAAAAAAAGTTCCATAATCTCATGGGGGAAATAGTAGCTGTAAAAAATGATTTCAAGTAGCAGCCACTGCTGGGAGCATTTTCGTACATGATCTGCAGTCACAGCCACTCTTCCAGAAAGCACGATAAATGTTTGCTGAACCATGGAAAGACAACCTTGGCACGCTGAGGTTTGAAATGAATATTCATCAAATATATAAGCCACTCTGCTTTGAAAATGTGTCTTATTTAAAGTTTTGAGTAACAGGCAAATATTTGACAGATAATTATACCTGATCCCCTCAAATTTTTCCAAAATTAAAAGTCAGTTTAGTGAAATTTCTAACACTTAAATGTTTACTTGGGGGCTAGTTGATAAATGTAATATACTGGTGTATAAAAATTAACATACTGCGATTCATTTTGCATAGGAGAGCTGTAACCCTTACCCTTCCAGTTTTTAAAATGGACTTGACTGAGTTCATTCTGTTCATTTTGTAGCAACCCAGTAATAATAGATGGTACAAGTAGAGATTCTATCACAGCAGTAAAGTAACATGAAGGCATCCTCCTAGTGTAATGAATGAGAGTTCAACTTAAGAAATTAAAGTAGTTGATGGTCATTATTTAACTATCGGTTATGTTCAAAAAGTGTGTAGCAGGCAGGAACCTCTCTAGCCAAGAACTGACATTCAATAAATGACTGCTGCATAAATGAAAAATGCAAAGAAAAATCTGGCTTTGCATATTTTAATCACCTTCTGATTTAGAACACAGTCCCTCTAAAACTGAACATTGCATGCTACACTCAACTTTGCCATAAACTAAAGTGATAGTTTCAAGCAAAAATAGAAAAAAAATCACCCACATTAACGATGGTCAAATGATATATTGTAACATTTTTAATAGCCCACACATTGGACATGTTGCTGATTTTTACCCACATATTTATCTACATCCTTAAATTGATGCTAACAACTGGTTTGAAGACTGGTTGAGTGATCAGCGTTAGAGTAAAAACTTCTAGTCCATCAGTAAATAAAAAGTTCTGATGCTGATTAAAAGTAAATGATGTGGAGGGGACGGTGGGGTGGGTAAATCCCAGGGATTACAATGATGTGAAATTTATATATAAATAATTTTTAAGTAAATAAAAATAAAATTAAATGATGACTTGCCATGTAGAATTTGCTAAATTGCCAATGAATCAAAGCAGACTAGCCTTAAGTTACATATGCTTGAAAGCAGAACCTTCATTTTTTTAATGTAAAATCTATCACTCTAGTCTTTTCAGTTAGAACTCTTCATTTCTTTGGGGGATGTTATTAACCTTTTCATTATATTCATAGTGATGGATCAGGTATATCTTCAAAGTCTCAGTCCTTGGCATTTCTCTCTCCTCCTTCTCCACCTGACCCCACTTCTCCAGCTCACTGTCTGGGAGCAAATCATCCTTCCGACCCAGGAGAGAGCCACCACCCTCTAAGTCCACTCCAAGGTCTTAGACAGAAGCAGCACAGTAGAATACTGGGAAGGCCCTGGAAGGAGACAACCTAAATTCATCTCAGTCCTCATGTGACGTCATTGAAGTCCGGTTTCCACATCTGTCACCCATAGACACTCACAGCCTGATGCACAGAGATCCAAATGCAATGTCCTCTCCACACATATGACTCTTCTTTTAAATTAATACACTTGGCATCCTTGCTAAAACTTAACATTTCACATTACCAGCCTATGTTAATGGCTGGTAATCTTAAGGAAGAAACTTAAGTGACTGTATCTTCCTTAGACAGCACATGAGCCAAAAGACAAAATGAACAAATTCTCCCAGCCATGAAAAAAACAAACACATCACATGCATCCTGTGAACCAGAGAGCATGTGCATACTCAGTAACGCTGCTTGAGGCTGGCCTTGCACACCTGGGCTTGCCAAGCTTTCTCTTAAAGCATCACCACGTGACCACCAAACCTCGAAGCCACTAAACCTCCCTGTTTCTTTTGTTATTAGAATTTCTCTAAAGTTCACTTGCATGAATAAGGTTCACTTATTCTCTCTGGTGCAAATCTGTCACCTCACCCTTCACTTTTGGAATTCTACTCTCTTTTCAAAGTCCAGATCACATGCCACTCCAAGGGACATATCCTGGCCTTTTCAATTGGATGTGATCTCCTGTTCAACTGATGGGATCCTTTATCTGCATCACCCTCTTCATCTATCATTCTTCCTCCTCCTCTTTTACCCCTTCCTCATTTATTTTAACACCGATAACATGTCACCTGTACTTTGATTACAGACACTCTCAACTAGACACTAAAACTTAGCACCTTGCCCTGCCTCTGCATCAGCCTGAGAGCTAAGGATCTCAGAGTGTTAATCAGCTGTGCAGTGCTTAGTCCACTGCAAATGAATCGATATAGACACAAGCAAATGAGTTGTCACGGTTTTCGCCCTTGTGCCATTAGTCTCTATGACCAGTACCTTGGTATTACGCCCTCCCCATGACTGTACACCCAATGGGTATGTGCATGCACAAGTGGGCACACCTGGGCCTAGGAAGCTGCATCACCCTGGGGGAGGGAGAGGAAGGAGAGAGGAGAACTTGAAAGAAACTTAAGTGGCTGTATCTTCACTCTTCCTTATTAAAAATTCTGCAAAGATAATTTCAAGACCTCTGACATTCTTTACCTGCTACAACCAATGAAGAACCTACCCAAAATGACCTGGTTACACTACAACCCATCTCCTCTCTTGGATGGGAGACCTGGGAGAACAGTCACTTACTGTCTTTTAGGTTCAGCACACTGTCCCCAGCCTTGTGACCAGTGCCTGCATTTGATTTTCAAATGTGCACATGAATGAGTGACTTCACTTTGATGAATTACATACTGGAAATAAGAGTACCTAAGTAAAGGGAATGGATTAGGAAGTTTGGAAGATTAGGAAGTACAGCGTGCACTGACTGACCCTCTCCCTCTACAACCCCCCAACTTTTTCTAAGAACTTCACCTGCAGATAGTCCTGGCCATGTGTTATCATACAGTCTCCATCATCCTGGTTATAATTTCTGAGTTAGCAAAGGAAGCTAGTTTAATCTAAGTCATTAAATTCTTCACCTAAGAACCTGGATTTCAAAATGGGCTTCTCTCTGTGTGGCTAAAATGGATCCTACACACTGGAAAAGTAAAGACACCAGCATCATTCTGCTGTGAGCAGAAAATAAAGTAAGAAAACCGTCCATGGAGAAGTGAGGGGCAAAGAATGGGAGGGTATCTGGGAAAGAGTAGAAAACCTCTGTCTGGATGCATTTAATTTTCCTGAGTCTGTTCCCCCTCCCCATCTCTGCTCCAGGCCCATTAATCCTTGGAGTCTACCAGTTACTCCAGTATCATTCTAATAATTCCCTATTTTGTTTAAGACTGATAAAGCACATTGCTTTATTGGTAGCTAAAAATACTTTCACAAGGACAATAAAATTGCTCCACAATAGGACACCCAGGGATACTGAGAACACCAACCATTTCAAAGCCATAATCAGGGAAATAGTTGAAGAAAGACCTCAGAAATAAAATCTAATCAAACATATCAGGAGAGAACCCAGGGACACATCGGAACTAATTATCAAGGAGATCTAGAAAATTGCTAATCAAGGTTAGACATTTTGAGGCCAAAGAGAACATTTTTAAGCCAGCTCACTTACTCTTTTTATAGCTTCATCATCAGGTATCCACATTCTGAAACCCTAACGTGATGAGGAACAAAAAATTTTCTAAGTTTTCTGTCAAAATTCAACAAAGCCTGACTGAACTGAAACGAGGCTATCAGCGGTCCTGACTGACCCTACCTTAGACAAACATTCATGTTTTGCAGCAGAAATGTTAATGCTGGTGAACCTTGCTGAACCTCAGGGGAGGGGGTTATATTATATGCAATTCAGGCTGAGTTGCACTGGAATTTCTCTCTGGAATACAAATAGAGATGTCTGAACATTGAGGCATATCTGGCACCAAGAGTTTCACGTGGGCGCTGTGGGCCTTTGTGTATAGCTCAGCAGTCTGGACCTAATTCCAGTGCACATTGTGAGACAAAGCCCAGGTCTCTGTCTCTACCAGGTGAACCTCAATTACAACCTGGCTCTTATTTGCTTTCCTCTCTTCACTGCTGTGCACCATTGGTGAGTCTTTGGATCATGGGGGCTGCCCAGTCTCACCCAAAGCTATGGCAGTGGCTGCTTTTTCACACAGGGACACCCTGACCAGGTCCGTTGCTGTGGACCACTATCTGCCTCCCATCCGAAGCATCTCCACTGCATGGCCTTTGTGCAAGTGCCAACTGAATGCAACAGTAGAGGGGGGCATTCTTTGGGGAGAAGCTTTGACCAATGAGTGGTGGGAAGGTGGCTAAATGCTACTTCTCTCACACAAAGCCAGGGACAGTCAGTCCTGAGATGTTTCGTGCTTCGCAGACAATCCTTCAGGATGGAGTGAGCAGGGATGCAAGAGTGGACTGCATGATGATGCAGCTGAGTTGTTCCTTACTCTTCCACCACTCTGCTTCCCTGCCCCTCCGTTCTCTCCCCTGAGATCACACTCCCCAATGAAGAAGTCGCAAACGAGTCTTTTCCTAGGACTCTGCTCTATAGAGAACCCAGCTGAGTCCACTACACATGAAATTCTCACAAGTGAACTAGAAGCTTTAAGAATCAAAAGATGTTTGCTCGTGCGCTCTATTAACCCGAATCTTCTAGCAACCAAAGTCTCAGATATTGACACTGAGGAGTGGAAAATAAAGAAGATAGTGAACTGTGCCCCAGAGTCTGTCTGGAGAGGGATCTTCCGGAAAGCATAGAGCGAAACAAATGATTAGAACAACATGGGAATTGAAGGCTATGGAACAACGGGGGGAGGGGACTCTAATCATATCCAGTGCTGGCGAGGATGTGGGGTACTCAGAAGTCTCCCAGGCTGCTGTGGGGGTGCAGGGCAGCTGTTTTGGAGAGCGGTGCTGCAGTTTCTTTTAAAGTTAAATATACATTCACCCTATGATCCAGCAACCCCACTTTTACTTAGGTAATGACCTCAGAGAAATAAGAACTTAAGTTCACATGAAAACATGTATATCAATGTTCAGAGTAGCTTTACTCACAATCATCTAAAACTGGGAACCACTCGGGCAGAAGTCCTTCAATGGGCAAATGGACACAGAAGCTGGCACCACTGTACCATGCAAAACTGCCCCCACAACAAACTGTCCCTACTACCCTGCATGCTTCTGAGTAACACAGATAGCCTTTTCCTTATTGAGATGAAAAATGCATTAATATATGTATTTTGCTATATACAACAACTCAGCTGAATCTGGAAGGCACTTTGCTCTGTAAGAGAAGCTGGCCCCCAAGAGTGAATATAGTCTTATTCTACGTAGATGACATCCTCCACACCATCCACTTCCACATAGATGACAAAACTATAATGAAGAAGAGGTCGGGAGGTGCCAGGATGGAAGCAGGCATGATGGTAAAAGGGTGACGCAGTGTCTTGGATCTAGGACTACTCCACAGTCTGACCACAGAGATGGTGACACAAGTCTATCTATGTGCTATAACTTACAGAATTTTATACCAATGAGAAAAGTCAACTTTTCTCTTTGGTAGTTTAAAAAGTAAAACAATAAGAAGATGAGCGGCAGGGGCTGTTAGGCTGTGATTTGTAAATGAAGGGTATATAATGTCACATTTGTTCATAAATAACGTGTGACAGAAATTTGTTCATAAGTAACGTGTTAGATGACACCACAATGTCTTATGTGACATCACACTATGTCCCACACAGTTGTATGACATCATCTGGTGTATATCATAGCTGTTGTGTGTCATGTGTTACATGATGTGCATTCAATGATATGGCATCACCTTGCACTATAGAGCACTGTGTGGTAGCACGCTCAGTTTATGCAGCAGGTCATGTCCAAAATGCATTCCCAAAGATGAATGAGCACACATGCATTGGCGGAAGCCCTGGATGATCTTGCATCAATGCTTTCCCTCTTCCCACTAAGAGACTTACAGTAACTTTAAGGAAACTGTATTCCTTTCTAGCTTATGCTTATTAAACTTTTCTCTTAGCTAACCTGACTTTCCATATCACAGTGAAAGGGCCAAAACACAGACAATGTGTTCCAGTATCCCAAGTACAATCATATGACACAAATCCTAATTGAATACCAAGATTAATAAGCAAAAAAGAAACAAAGTCCCCAACTACAGATCAACAATCATGCAAAAAAGACACACCATCTTAGTGAAAAGCATGGATTTCTCAGGCTGATATAAAACATTTCAGGGTAATCTAGGTTTTTTTAGAGTCCATATAGCTAAAGATGTGACTTTAAATTTTAAGCATATTATTAATACACAGATCATTTCTAAATGCTAACAAAATTGTTTGGAAAGTTTTAGTTTTTAAAGTGCATGCTCCTACTAAGGGGTGCAATACATCCAAACAAACATGATCAATATTGTATGATAGTCACAAAATAAAAAAGCTAAAAAAAATAAAATGCATGCTCTGTTGCTTGAAATTAAACTCTCAAATAAAATTATAAGTAAAATAACCTGTGAATACTCAAAACCAATATAAGTCCCCTACCCACATACCACATTTTATTGTATTTGTTTAATTACCAGTGGTGGCCATCTAACATTCTTGTCATGATTAAGGTTTATGATGTTAAAAATACATTCTGCCTGGAGTGTAATTAAAAATAATTATGCCACAGTAATAATTTCTAGATGCAATCCACCAAATAGATTTAAATCTCATAATATTTTACCCCACTAGCTCTGGCGTTCTTCAAGATGACACCAGGCTTCTAACTGGGTGCTTAGGTGTAAATAAATAACACCTGTCAATCCACTGGCCTTCTCATCAGAATCTGGGAGCAGCTTTGAAACCTTCTCTCCCAGACTGTGTTACCAACTGCAAAGCCTATCAATCAATGCTAGCAAAAAATTAGACTCACCGAGATCAAGATGAACTCCAGGGAAAAATGAATTGAGGAAGAACATGAAGATAACAAATCCCAAGACCGCCAGGCATTTGGCAAGCAGAATCCTGTCTGATATCCTGTGCTGTGAGAGAGGAAAGCGTGACTCATTTACTCGGTACAATCTTCTAGTTCCTGCCATGTGTCCATCATCCTGAGGACTTGACTCTCTACACATTTCTCCTTATAATGAAAATATATCACCTTGGACTTGAGAGACGATAATAAAGCAACATGTTACGAGGAAAACTACACACATTTGAGATTACATTCAATATCTTTATGAAAAAGAAACACAATAAGTCTTAAATATAGTACATAGTTTTTCATAGGACACCTGACTAAATCACTTTTCAATGTGACACAGAGAGTGTTAAGCTGTTAGCAGCCCCGTGCCAGAGTTAGGTGAGAAGCTGACAGAGTCTCAAAGAAGAAAACAAATAACCTCCAGGAACCTGGCCTTCGAGACACGCATGTTTCCATAGGTGCTGTGCATTCTCAGTCTGTTCACTCATCTTTCCCTTACTTTAAGTCCTTGCTGACAGCAGTTCTGAGGAATCAGGACCTTGAGGGACTATGGGTCTTGTTGAAGGTTCCTACTTTGTCTTTCATAGAACATGGAAGGGGGCACCGTGGAAGTGCCCTAATCATGAGGATGACACCAAGGGAACCTGTCCAGCCACTCAAGAGGCAAGAGGAGGTGCTAACAGGCATTTAGAGTCCACAGCAGTTCATTAACCCAGAGTTGCAGGCCTCCTCCCAATGGACCTGAGCCACAGGTTAAGACGAAGCAGGGTCCCCAAACATTGTTTTGTTTCACAGGTCACAGCTGCGTGGGGCCAAGGTAGGGACAGGGGCTCTATGAGCAGACAACGGTGGGCACGGGATTGCCCTGACCCACTAAACCAGGCCCCCTGAGAACCCTTGCTCCACCGTAACCGACAGCACCATCTCCTTTCTTAGGTATACTCTGTGTCCATGTAAAACTAGAGATATCTATAAATATCTAGTTAAAGTTAAAGCTATAAATATGCCTTTCTCTTTCAGTTCCTCTGGTCACACAGTGAAGGTGCTGTTATCAAGGACACAAGCCCCTCCTACCCTCCCTCAACCCCCACAGGCTGAGGGCGTGCTCTCGGAGCATCTGATCTCCTTCCCCATCGATGAACAAGGTTCAGCCAGCCCCCCCTTACCTTCACCTTCTCATCTCCAAATAAGGCTAATTTTGCTAGATTAAGGGGAGCAGAACATGGCACCTCCCTGGATGCAAACCTTCCCTGCAGCTGTATTAACAAGGAGAGTAAATATTCCCAGGATCAGGTTAAGAGTTAGAAATAGAAGGAACAGGAATGTCAAAGAACATTCCAGCATCTAGCTGGCATAAATGGCAATGACCCATAGTTCGTGCTTACTTGTCAGCTGGGCTCTGCCAGATTTATTCCTTCGGCCTATTTGGCAGTATCATAGAAAGAACTCTTAGGCCGGGCACGGTGGCTCGTGCCTGCAAGCTTCAGCCTAGGAAGTGGCCAGGGCTAGGGATCACAGTTCGAGTCCCACCTGGGGCCCATAGCGAGACCTAGTTCCAAAAAAAAAACTGGGCATGGTGGTGCGCGCCTGTAATCCCAGCTACCTGGGAAGCTGAGGCTGGGGATTGCTTGAGTCGTGATACCCAGGGCAACGAGAGCTTGCGGTTCCACGGGCAAAAATAGTGAGACCTAGTCTCAAAAAGAAAAAAAAGAAAGAAATAAAGAACTCTTAGAATTGGAGCTATCCAAGGAGGAAGCAGGGGACAAAATGGGGAGAAGGTTCAGTGGTCTCTGGTGGAGGACTATGGGTGCTTTGGGGGTGGGGATTGTGCCGTCACATACATCTGAAAGTTGTGAACCTTCTGAATTATTTTCAGTTTGGTAAATCAATTTACCTCAATAAATATTTTTTAACTCTTTGATGCAACCAGATATAATGCCGAGCTCATTGCTTCTCCCGTCTATCTCTCCCCTTCTCATCTATCAGATGTGTGGGCTCTTTCCAAACTCTCAGCCAGAGCAACACAGTCCAACAATGTCCAGGGTCTGTATAAACCTGGGATCCAGAAAGGGGTCATATACACAGTGTTCTCTCCAAACCCAGACCATCTAAATGGGACAGAAATTGGAAGAGGGATTCTGTTTCTGAAATTTCAAAATTGATGTTTCTTTCCTAGGGAGAGATTGAATGTGCACCTTCTAATTATGATAGGCACATTTCATCCTTGGTTTATGGAAATTTGGACTTTGAGCTTCTAGAGAATAATTTCAGATTCAGAGCCCTAGCAGATCTTGAGGGGAGCTCTCTTGGCTGGAGGAGGGACAAAATATGTCATCGGCGGACTAAGAAAGTAGGCAAAGGCAAGAAAATGAACAAAAGAACCAAAACGAGCTTTGTTCCCAGAAGTCAGAAGTGAGAGCTACATAATAGAACACACACACACACACACACACACACACACACAGACGTACCACCTCCATCCCTCATGCCATCTCAGCCTCCACATCCTCATCTCCACAGGGGCCCCACAGGCCTCCCTCTCAGGCCAGGGAGCACCCCTCCCTCTGGAGATACCAACAAACCCTCCATGTGGCCACACTAACCACAGAAAGTATCACCCTATCGTTAGGAACTATCAAACATTTAACTTTGATTTCTGAACAAAATACACATACTATGTCTAGAAAAGTATTTTCTCCATTAACTCCTGGAAATAACTTAGGGCTGATGTACAATTACAGGAATAAAATGAGAAATGACAAAGTCAAAACCTGACAGGATACAAAGAAAAGGAATCTATCTCGTCCAGAGAAGAGTGCAAAATCCCTGAAAATACCTTTTTCTGGAGCTCCTGGATATTGGTCTCCCAATTTTTATCTTCCTGTGAGATTTGTCTGAAAGAGAAAGGAGGCAGACAAGTGATTTTTCTGGTGACTCCACACAGTGATGGCAGTGCCCTTGGCAGCAGAGTCAGTCAGGACCTAGGCCTGAACACCTCCCACTCTGCAGTGCTGTAGAGCAGACCTGGCAGCAGATGGCAGATGGTTGGTCAGGAAAGATGCCCAAAGGAAGACAATGATGAGACTCCGGGAGTGTGTGGTGCAGTGCATATGAGCAGAGCACAGGGAGCCGGAACAAGAGGCACAGTGTGAGTTTCCTTTGCTTTCTCTTCTTACTTTCTACTTCTCTGATCTTATTTTCCAGAATAAGAGTATAGTTGATCGACACCCAAACTAACGGGAAAAACACTAGAAGAAATGCTATTTGGTTTCACGCTTATTCCTAACAAATGAAAACCCATTTTGAGGCGCTTTCAGTCTACTTCCTTCCTCTGTCCTGGCTCTCCAACACTGTTCCACTCACCCTCGTTTGCTCCAACTTGGCTTCATAATGTGTTCTGTTCTGTCTAATTATTTTCTTCCTTCATGGACTGGGGCTGTGCAGTGGAGAGTTTAACAGTAATGAGCACTCTCACATCCTATATCAAAGGAAGCTCATCCCGAGCTCACCCTGCAGTCAGTCCCAGCCCTGACGGGAGTCACAGAAGAACAAAGATGATTTTCAGGAAGAAAAAAAAAACTGTACAAACAAGACCCACTGAGCTAAAATGCCTTAGCTCACCCTCATTCAACCTGCTGCTCAAGGAACCATGTGACCCAGGGGCATCCCTGGCCTCAGTTTCCCAACATGTGATCAACACAAAATGAGCTCATGACAATTTTGTGCATCTCAAAGCCCACCTATGTCTTCACCAGATAGACCAAGCAGATCTTTAACCCCTGGTGCCAGAAGAACCATGTTGAATTGTGAAGGCCAGTAGATGAAATTCATTTGGGGCCATTTATTCCACATCCTTAATTTACAAAAAGTTTTTGGAGTTGGTCACTCTGTCTCCATCTTGCAACTCACTCTGAGACTCTACAGGGGGTCCTGCGCCAGGACAAAGCTGGTGATTCAGAAGGTACTATGCTCTGGGCCAGGTCTCTGCTCTCCACTGCCCACCTGTGGCCATATTGCTCCCTCCCAACCCAACAGACCAGGCCAGAGGACAGACGCACCAGATGAACACCAGGGTCAGCGCCCCTACCCTGTCCTCTGCCTGCTCCCTGAGAACACAGGTTGCTATCTATAAACGGCAGTATTCACACCCATTGCCTCAGAGTTTACAGCATTCTCATCTCAGAAGTCACCTCAGCTGGACTTCTCATCCCCACACAGCTCCCAGCTTTGTCACACAAACGCTTCCCATCCCTGAAAGGTGAACAGTCTTTTTCTGTCTGCACTTCTGGAGTGCAGACAGTCAGGAGAGCAGCCCACATCCTGAGGGGAGAAAAACCTCCCTCCCTCACTGTTACCCTACCTGTCTCTGCTTGGATTGAAACAAACGGCCAGGGATGCACTTTGAGCTGAAAAGCAACACTGGGAGACCATCCTGTTCAGTTAGTGACATTAACTCCTTTGCTCTTCAGTATGGAATATATTTTGAATATACTATAAAACATTTCTGTAAGCTTGCTTCTCTATTACAGAGTGACAGAGTATTACTTTGCTTCTTTGTTAGATTGTTTCTGCAGTGAGTGTGCTGTATGGAGGTGTGAGTTCACTCTCCTTAAGCTGGGTAACCTGGACCAGTTTCCCCAGCTCTCTGAGGAGTCTTGGGTTCCTCAGCCTTCTACTGGGGCTAACAACAGCCAGACTCTAAAGAGCCAGGCACGGTGGCACATGCCTGTAAGTGTTAGCCTATGGAGTCACAGCTGGGACTGGGGGTCACAGTTCAAGATCCGCCTGGGGCAATGAAGCCAGACCTAGTTCCAAAACAATAGCTGGGTGTGGTGGTGCACCTGTAATCCCAAGCTACCTGAGAAGCTGACTGCTTGAGTCTGTGGTACCCCGGGGCAACGTGAGCCTGCAGTTCCACGGGCAAAAAAAAAGACTCTAAAGAGCTCTCTGTGAGGACTAATGAGAAGAATTCACCAGGAAAGCCAGCACAGGGTCTGGCTCCTGAAGCTTATGTAGAAGGTGCAGTTAGTGTGACTGTTTTGTAGCCCTGTGGAGTATTCTGAGGAGCAATCATTTTACTTCACTTGGCCTGTGTATTATGTGACATTGGGACATTGCTGGGGTGACAGGAATAAGCATCTGAAGCTCTAGCTCTCTGAGCACACCCGGCTGTCCGTGCCCTCGGCAGGGCTGGGCCTGGTACCTATGGAAGGTGTGCAGCCTCCGAGCCAGCAGGCGCTCCAGTGCCAGCACCTTCTCCAGGAGCAGACTCCGCACCGCTGTCTCCTCGCGACTGGCCGGGCTGATGCGCTGAGCGGTCAGGCGCCAGACGTAGATCTCATGCTTCAATTCTGCAGGAAGGGAAAGGCCAGGCTTGAGTGTCCCGTTACCTCAGTGGCAGCAGCCACCCTGCAACCTTGCTGGAGCAGACCCCCAGGAGGCACAGGTACCGAGGGCTGAGCTGGAGCAGCAGCTCCAGCTTTCATGCTGCTGTAATGGAGATAAGACTGACTGAATAAATTGCCAGGCCCACAAATTCAACTCTTCAGGTGAGAACAAATTTTTCTCCTGAAGAGATAAGAAAGCAGGCACCCAACATTTTCCCCTCCCAGAAAATTTCTTCTTGCAACCTTGCAACCAGGCTCTGTTATTGCCTAAAATCCAGACATGGCTCAATCTTGGAGCAATTTCAGAAACAGATCCAATTTCTGGACTACAACACTGGAAATACAAGTAGATAATGCCCCAGGCTCCCCAGGAGAGCATTTGGTAAGAAAAAGAGGTGGGGAAGGCCTCTGCACCAGGTCTCCAAGTTGAGTTCTTGTCTATGAAAGAACAGATGTAGACAATCTTGAAAAACACTGAAAACTAACAGAATGAGAAAATATTCACTATTGATGAAATCAGACACTTTCTGGTACAGAAGAGAAAGATTATTGGTCCATTAACTGGCCCCCAAAATAGACATATTCTATGAAGGTTACATTTAAGGTCGATTTTACCATTAAAAATACTACATACATTTCTTAAATACCCATTAAAAGAATATAAGAAAAGATGACATTTTCATTATGCCCTATGATATGCAACATACCACAGCACATATCACAATTAATACAAGATGAAATTAAAAGACCAAACCTGTCAGTTAGCTCAGGGGAAGTGGAGGAGGGGAGGAAAAAATGACTAGCGATTACTCAAAGACCTATGAGGTAGCACCATATTTGGGTTCAATGCATGCTGACACCCACATGCTGGCACTGCCCATCTTCTACAGGTGCACAGCCCTGCTCTTCAACACTCAAGTACTGACCTCCTACCATGTGGCACAGCTACAACAAACACTGAGAAAACAAAGGGGAGCTCGGCTGAGACATAAACTGTCAATATGTCAGTTCCCCAGAATTTATACAAAAATGGGATGCAGTAATCTTATTAAAAACAAAGAAAATTTTGAACCATGTATATACAACACAAGATGAGAGGAATGGATGAGGTAACCACATAATCCAGAGCTTTGCAAGGACCCTGTGTCCTCTGACTTCAGAGGGTGACACACACACACACCTTTCTCCACAGGGCTTATCAGGTGGACATGCTGAATGCTGTCCATGCACTGGCCCTGCTGAATAGAGGTCACCATCTTCCAAATAACCTATTGTTTTTAATATAACCTAAATAATAACATCTCCAAAACTGAGTATCTAGTAAAAAAAAAAAAAAAAAACCCACTAAAAATTTTAAGGAAAATGTAAAGCTGATGGTCTCACTTATTTAAGGGATATAGCAACCAACCAACAACCAAATGAACAAGGAAAATTTTAAACTGTCAACAGAACTGAATCATAGAGCATAAAATCAGGGGAAGGATGGGCACAAGAGATTAAGATGGTTCACAGGTGATGTGGTGGGAGAAACGGGGTAGACAATGATGTTTTATATATATATAAACATAATAAAATAATATGCAAAAACCATAAGATGGCAACAAGCCCTCTTCCTATTCCTACTATCTGTTGTTTCGCCAAGATAATCTTGACTGACATGGCATGTTATCCCCGTGCTGGATGACATTACCATTTTTTGTGATCACATTTAATCTCATCTATAACATGTTAGAACACAACAGCATGTGTAACAAGTTATCTATATCATCTACTCTGGGTTACTGTGAGATGTGGACTGCGTCCCCTGGCTGTGACTTTCACATACCACCTTTTGCTCTACAGAAAATTAATGGGGCACAGCACACACATGTGAACCCTCTAAAAACACACTGCATACATACTGGGTATGCAGCATCCTGACAACTCACACTTCCCTGATGTTCTACGTGATAACCTGCTGCCTTTTTGTGACAACTTTCCATGGGGAAAAAATTATACCATGATAGTAAAATCAAAGGCTCTCTGAAAGGGTAGGTGCTTCTACTCACCAACAATCTCACTGGGTTCCTTGTTATAAAGTTTTTTGTTCCAGTAAAGAAGTCTGAGGAGTGGAAAGGAGAACAGAAGAACGAGGCAAATCCCCACGAACATGTGCGCTGTGAATCCTGCGAAATCCAGGCCCTGGAGACAGAATGGAGAATGAATGGACACATCTATAGCTGGCAAAAAAAAACATGACAGAAAACATAAACAGCTAGGACTATATCAAACTAAAAAGCTTCTGTATAGCAAAAGAGACAAAAAGAAACCCAACCGAATGGGAAAATTTTTTGCCCTCCATACAAGTGATAAGGGTCTAATAACAAAGATACACAAAGAACTCACACAACTTAACAAAAACAAAGCAAAAAACCCAGTTAAAAAATGGGGAGATCTAAAGAGACACTTCTGTAAAGAGCAAGTACAAATGCCCAACAGGCACATGAAAAACTGCTCAACATCACTAGCAATTAGGGAAATGCAAATCAAAACCACAATGAGATACCACCTTACACCAGTAAGAATGGCTCACATCCAAAAAACAGGCAACAACATGTGCTGGCGAGGATGCGGAGAGAAAGGAACACTTTTAAACTGCTGGTTGGGATGTAAACTGGTCCAGCTACTATGGAAAGCAGTGTGGAGAACCTCAAACTAATGAAAATGGAACTACCATTTGACTCAGCAATCACTCTTCTGGGAATCTACACAAAGGAGACCTCAATGTGGGTACAAAGGGACACATGTGCTGGGATGTTTACTGCAGCACTATTTATAATTGCAAGGACCTGGAAACAACCCAAATGCCCCAAGATAGAGAACTGGATGAAAAAGATGTGGTATATATACACAATGGAATATTACGCATCAATTAAAAATGACAAATTTGATGATTTTTGGTAACATGGATGTACCTAGAAGAAATCATATTGACAGAAACAAGTCAGAAGGAAAAAGACAGAAACCAAATTGTTTCACTAATATATGGACAACTAAACAAAAGTACACAACTGGGGGGGGGGCAGCTGTAACAGCCAGGGAGGGGAGGTGGTGGGTGAACCCCAGGGATCACAATGAATTGAAAAAAAAATATATATATATATATTATATATATATATATATTATATATATATATAATATATATATATATATATAATATATATATATATATGAATGGGGGTATTAGTTACTGGCTATGGAGCTCAGCTCAGAGAACAACAGGATTTTTCACCACAACTATGATAGTGTTGAAAGTTTGTTTTCTAATTCTTGCCTAAATGAACAAGCTTAGTTAAAAACAAAGCAGGCCGTCACAGCAAACCCCAGCCTTGACTGGGTCTCCCTCACCACTGACTGACACATTCCTCAGGGTGGAAAAAAAGACTGAGGAGAATAAAGCACAAAACTATGTAGTGGTAGTCACTCCTTTCAAAGTAAATTGGGTGTTTTCAATATCTTATATCTGTTCCTGCCATGAATTTGAAAGAGCCTCTGCATAGCTGGAGAGCATAGTCCTCAAAAGGGGTCTGCTCCCCACAAACACTGAGGCAGCCTAGAGCAGCCCTACCAGCCCACGAAGGGAAGAGCCCTGACTTTCCCCTCAAAAGTTCTTTGTCCACAGGGATATTTGGCAGGGTCACTTTCTGAGAACATTTTCACTTGGGGTGAGGGAGATTTCTTCCAGGTAAATTCCTCTTTCACTTACTTTGGGCTTGCACCTTCAGCCCACCCCAACCCAGAGCTTCCACCACTGGTGTGGCCTTTTCCTCAAGGAGATGACTCTGAGAATGAACTGGTCACTAATGAGGACACCAGGCCTTTTCAGTAGTGACCATGGAACTTGTGTCACAAAGGAATGACAGAAGCCCAATAACAAAGCATAGTTGTGGGGGTACCCCAGAAGAGGAAGGGTCACATGACCAGGCTTGTCAGTATACAATAACCTACATTTCTTAATCTTTTGCAGTTATCTGCACATGCAGTAGTTGCCCTGGAAAATAACATTATGAGTGACGTAGATGAGTTCATTCATATGCAGGTAACAGGGAACCCAACAGAGCGCTGGGCCTCTGCAATGCTTTAATGACTGCACAGAATGCATTGCTTTTCTTCAAGGAGGATATTACCTTGGTCTCTGTGTTTGTCAGTAGGACTCACATCCCAAACACCTGGTTCAAAAAAGTCAATGATATGTTCAGAAAAATCTTAATTTCTACCTTAGTCAGAAACAAAACAGAATTTTGAATCAAATAAAATTATTTAAATTAGAGCATTGATGCAAATGTCTTTATATCAACTCAGTCATGAAATATTATTAATAGTAATTATTAACTATTAATTTTCAAATTAATCATTAATATGTTTGGGGATGATCCATAAAGGCAGAGGTGCATTCTGGGACCCTCTGGAACATAACATAAAGTTGTCCCACTAGAGATGATGGCATAATTGAAGAGAGATGTGAGCACTCTAAAGAAAGAGAATAACAAAGGATGCATGGAAAAACTCCACGGCAAAATAACAGTGTTGAGTGCGCATATCTGGTTGCTACCAGCATTCTAATGGGTGGATTTATGAAGTGAGAACAATGCAGGAATGAAAAATCCAAACTGATAATTTTAAGAAACAATACAGGCAGATGCAATGTACAGTGGGATGCAAATGTTTTCACTAAGCTTATTAGGCACGCGTATCTGGGCCGCCCTGCTGCTTTTACACGCCTCTATAATTTCCTAGATTCCTCTTCTTAATGTTCTTAGTAACAAAACCACCCACAATGACACTTACATCAATACAGTGCTAAAACGCAGCCCTTTTGTGCACAATCCTGGTTCTTTCTCTTCTCTAAGTCTTGTCATATCATGTTCTGGTTTGAGCTCTACTCAGTCATCCTCCTCTTAACTTCCCACAATGTCCTCACTAGATAGTGTAAGTGGCCAAATACTGAGGCTTGTAAAACAAGGGGAAAGGAATCAGATTAGAACATTCCCTGGAATCAGATTAGAACATTCACAGCTTCATAAGCTACATGTATTTGAGGAGAGTCTGACTGAAGGTTTCCTGGTCCACTAATACCGTTTTCTGGGGGCAAGGCTATCTCTGACGAGTTAAAACAGTCAATTGGGGTGGGGAGGTAAGGAGACAGTGATTCAAGCTAAAATAGTTTCTTGAATTCTTCTGAGTGAAAAACTTGAAGAATCAAGAAATATGACTACACAGTTGAGGGGAACAATGGGTGGAAAACAAAGTGGGGGAGGGAGCCCAGTGGTCTGTATAAAAGATTGGGTGCTTTAGTGATGGGTGTATGATAATACACATCTGGAGAGGTGTGAACCTACTGCCCTAAATCATATGCAGCATTGTAAACCCATGCTACCTTGATAAAAAATAAATACAAATTTTAAAAACTCAAAGAAATTCCTATGACGTGCTTAGCTAAAATTATTGGATGTTTGGTAAAATATAATAGGTCAATCTGAAAGAAAGGAGAGAATCCCAGCACTGCCGGAGTGGGTATGAAGACAGACAGGAGGAATCAGTGTAGGACAGTTGTTTGTGAGGGCGTTCTCCAAGTATGTAAAGAGAACTCAGTGCATACAGGGACTTGAGAGGTAAGCTGCTCTGGCAGCGATATCCTGGTAGGCAGAAAACAGAGTAGGCCAGTGGAGGGCATGTTGTTAGAGAATGCTGACCCAAAGAGGAAAACAATAAAAAAAAAAAAAGCACATGAACGAGGCCCATGGATATTAAAGTGATGAGTGGAAACAGAAAACCAGCAATGACAACTAAGCAGAAATAACCCAAAAAGAGAGCAAACCAGCAGAAAGTAGCATGATCCCAGTTGTCAGGAGAAAGGCCGGCTAAAAACAACGATAAAAGAGCAACTGAAGGGTGTTCGAGCTTACAAGGCATGATGAGAAAGCCTGAGAATTGTCTCAGGGTGCACAGCACACAGAGCATGATGGGAAAGTCTGAGAAACACCTCATATGCACAACACACAGGGCATGATGGGAAAGTCTGAAAAACGTCCCAGATGCACAGCACACAGGGCATGATTCCATAGATGTAAGGAACCTTCTAACAATCCAGCAAGGCCCAAATATCCGAGAAATGCCCCCAGCATCACAGCACACAGGGCATGGTGGGAAGAGCCTCAAGAACCTGACAATGCTGCCGGGCACGGTGGCTTGTGCCTGTAAGCTTCAGCCTAAGAAGCGGCAAGGGCTAGGGGTCGTGGTTCGAGTCCTGCCTGGGGCCCACAGCGAGACCTAGTCCCAAAAAATAGCTGGGCGTGGTGGCGCGCGCCTGTCATCGCAGCTACCTGGGAAACTGAGGCTGGGGATTGCTTGAGTCTGTTGTACCCTGGGCAATATGAGCCTGCAGTTCCACAGGCAAAAATAGCGAGACCTAGTCTCAAAAAAAAAAAAAAAAAAAGGAACCTGACAGTGCACAAAACTCAAGCAGGATGGGAAATGCCTTCCTTTGACCCATGAGAGCCATTGGGAAGTACTGGGACACAGGTCCCCTAGAAAGACTCATCAAATATTGTTTAAAAATAGACAGAACACAAGCCGGGCACGGTGGCCCGTGCCTGTTAGCTTCAGCCTATGAAGCAGCTGGGACCAGGGATCGTGGTTTGAGTCCTGCTCCGGGCAACACAGGGAGACCTAGTCCCAAAAAATAGCTGGGTGTGGTGGCACACAACCTGTAATCCCAGCTACCTGGGAAGCTGAGGCTGGGGATTGCTTGAGTCCGTGGTAACCCTGGCAATGTGAGCCTGCGGTTCCACGGGCAAAAATAGTGAGACCTAGTCTCAAAAATAAATAAATAAAAATAGAACAGTTGTGTTCCTCACAGGAGAGTCTCCCAATAACAGACATAAAAGAGCAAATGCAACCAACCAAGAATAATGACGTAGTCCTTACATTACAAGATGTAGACACCACCCATGGTGCCCTGTGATCCTACAGTGTGCAGACCTGTACTCAACCCAGAGGATGGCAAGTAAGGGTGACAAATTTCCATGCAGTGGACCCTGTATGTCCTCCCCATCTACTTATCAGCACTAGACATCCCACCAACAGAGAACCATCCCAAGAGTCTGTGAGGAATGTATCTGGTGTGAAAGAACTTTCCTCATGACCTCTGACTTCTGCGTAACCCTCAGCATGGGGAAGCATTTTCATATGTAACTCCCTGGTTATTCCAAAGCCTACTGTTGGGCCTTTGTTATGCCTCTGAATTATACTTGTGTATTAATTTTTAATTAACTTAAAATATTCATTTTATTTATTTTAATTGATTTTAAGTTAAATTTTTATCCTTAAAAGCTATTTTAAAAATTTATAAAAAATAAAATTTTATTTTATAATGTTCCTTCCTATTTCCATTCATTGATGTACAACCAAATAATGCAGAGTAAGCCTTTCAGAGGCTATAGCTGTGTGCCTGTGCTGTCGTGATGATGACCCTTTATAAATTAATCTCTACTGAAGACGCTATTCTTGGAACTAGGAATCCATTTGTTTCTCCATACAAGTAACTATTCCCTTGTCTCTGAGCTGCTATAAAATTAATTAAAACCACTCTGTTACCCACAGAAGGGCATTCACTTAATACTTTTCTGCAGTTTCATTGAAAATGTCAAGGGCAATCATTAAGTTGAAGACAGAAATGCCACCCTCAATAAAACAAGCCCTAAGGTCTTGTCCCCGGAAGATGTCACTTTGGCACAAAGCTGTGTGAGAAGCCTAGATGAGCACCAGAAAAGTGCTCACCTCCACGGCTCTCTGGGTAGTTCTACAAAACCTAACCTTTCTCCTCCATTGTCTAACAGCACACCAGCAAGCCATGAGGGAGGCAGGCACACTAGAATATGATGCTCTGTCCCTTCAGCATTCTATGCCTTTGCAAGAGATTAGAACCCAAGGCCTGTTGTAGCCTTATCCAACCACTTCATTCAGAGCTTTCAGACCTAGAACTCTCAGGGCTGGCTTTAAATGATCCAGAGAACTCGATTTGTGACCAAGAAAGACAACGTCCCTAGAATTTCACCAGTGCTAACATTATGCCAGCCAGGGACAGCTAAGCTGTTGTAGCACGCACAATGTTGTCAGAAAAAGAAAAAATAAAATAATAGCGAGTGAAAGGTCAGTTCTGAAAACAGTCTAATGAAATACACTAGCCACACTCTCTCCTGAGCTATCCTTACACCTCTTCTGGGACAAAGTACATTGTCTGCCAAAATTTTTTTGAATTTTTTAAATTTTTATTTTATTTATACATATATACATATATTACATCATTGTCTACCCCGAGGTTCTCCCATCACCTTGTCACCCATGAACCATCTTTATCTCTTGTTCCCTCCCCTCCCCCAATTTTACTCTCCTCCCCCTCTCTTGCTCTGTGCTTCAGTTGTTGGCAGTTTTAAATTTTTCTTGCCCATTTGATTGTTTACCCTGTATCGCTCATATAACTGAGACTATCCCATATTTCTCTTTTCCTTTCTGACTTATTTCCAATAACATGATTCCTTCTAGTTCCAAACATGCTGCTGTGAATGACATAAGCTTGTCTTCTTTGATCGATATACCTCTGCTCTACCAAAAAATTTTAAGACTAGGTTTTACATATATGTCTGTGATCCACTTTTTTTTCACAATCCACTTTTGAATTAATTTTTGTATAAAATGGAATGTAGATTAAATTGCTTATTTTCTCCATTATTCCAAGACCACTTCTGGAAAACTCTCGCCTCTCTGCACTGAATTGTCAAAAGTTGGTTGCTTATATTTGTGGAGATCTGTATATAGGCTCCCTACTTTCTCCCATTTATCTGTTTTAATATCAATTATTGTGACTTCATAATTAAGCTTGGAACTGGGTAGTACTCCTCCCAATTTATTATTTAAGAGTTGTTTTTGGCCATTCTGAACACTTTGAATTTCCATATAAATTTTAGAACCAGTTTATCAATTTCTATAAAAATAAACCAAAAAAGCCTACTATGAGTTCATGAGATTGCATAAATCTATAGATTCATTTGTGAGAAGTGATATCATCATAACAATATTGGGTCTTTGGGCCCATGACCAAATCTCTCTCCACCTATGTAGATCTTGATTATTCTAATATTTTGTGGTTTTCCATATACAGGTCTTACCTCTATCGCTTCTTGGCCTTTTGGCTAAGATCAAGTGTAGTACAGGTCTTACCTCTGTCAGGTCACATTTATCCCAATATATTTTATTTATTGATGTTATTTAAATGCTTCTTTCACTTCAATTTGCAATTGTTCATTGCTAAACTGTAGAACACCATTGTTTGTCTATTGCTCTTGTATTACACAACTACCAAATTTACTTACTATTTCTAGGAGACTTTTTGTAGATTCTTTCAGATTTTCTACATGGACCATCAAGTCATCTGCAAATAAAAACCTTTAATTCTTCCTGTCTGCCCATTTAGATGCCTTGTATTCATACCTTGTTTTTTTGTACCAGCTGGAGTATCCAGGAAAAGGTTGTATAGAAAGTGGTGAGAACAGACTTAACTTCAGTTGTTTCTGCTCTAAGAATGAAAGTATACAGTTTTTCATAATGAAATGTGATATTGGCTGAAGGTTTCCATAGCTGTTCTTTATCAGGGTGATGAAGTTCTCTTCCAAGCTTATTGAGACATTTTGTTGATAACCAGTTTTAGATTGTTGCCAGTGTTTATTGAGATGATCTTAGGGATTTCCTCATTTAGTTTGTCAGTAAATTGCATTCTTGTTTATTCAAATATTATACCAATCTTCCATACCTAGGGTAAATTCCACTTGATTATCATATATTATTCATTTTCTATATTATTAAATTAGATTTGATATTTTTAATTATATTTGTATTCTTAAGAGATACCTATCTGTAGTTTTCTTACACTGGCTTTTTCCAGTTAGATATCAGAATGTCATAAGATGAGTCCAAAAGTATTCTGTTCATCTGGTTGTAAAGTTTTGTGCAGAATTTATATTCTAGCTTTATTTCTTCCCTAAATAGTTGGTAAACCTCACCAAAGAAGCCATCTTAGTTTGATTTTCTCTTTTTTTTTTTCATTTTTTGTTCTTTGTGAGAGTGATTTTTACTTTTATTTAATTTTATTTTTTAATTGATTGCACACATACTCTGGTTTCTCTTCAGATGGTATAAATTTTTCACCTTTTAATTGATTGCACACACACACACATATATATATTATATCATTGTATACCCCAAGGTTTTCCCACCACCTTGTCACCCATGAACCATCATCTTAATCTCTTGTGCTCATCCCTCCTCCCTTTCCCCCTCTCTTGCTCTATATATGTACACAATGGAATATTATTCATCAATCAAAAAAGACAAATTTGATGCATTTGTGATACCATGGATAGACCTAGAAGGAATCACGTTAGCAGGAATAAGCCAGAAAAATAGAGAGAAATACTGGATAAGCTCACCTATATACAGGATGTAGGAAAAACAAACAAAAGAATAAGGAAAATTTAAAAACTGCCAGAGTGATTTTAACTACAGTTTCAATTTTAATACAGATAAAGGTCTTCAGGTTCAGTTCTTCTCTAATGAGTCTGGTAAAGTGTGTCTTTAAGGGTTTTGTCCATTTTATCTAAATTATCAAATCTACTACCATAGATTTGTTTCATTAACAATGTCTTTAAAGTCTGGGTGCTCTATAATTAAGTATCCTAGCTTATTCGTCATACAAGTAACTTGTGTGTCTTCTTTTCTATTTTTCTCATCAGTTAGACAGAGATTTATCACTATTATTGACTTTGTCAAAGAAGCAGTTTGCTTTTATTGATTTTTTTCTATTGCTTTTCTGTTCTCTCTTGCCTACTTCATTTTCCTATTTCCACTTACTTTTAATTTAAGTCATTCTTTCTCATGCCTCAGGGTGGAAACTGGGGTCACTGATTTGAGAAATTTCTTATTTTTTAACATTAACATTTAATTATATAATTTCCCTTTGCTATAGAGCAAAAACCAACAAATTACATGTGTGGGTTGGACAGTCATGCGCATTCACTTCTGCATTGCCCATACCACTTCATACTATGGTGGCAGAGATGAGTATTTGCCACAGAAACCACATGGGTGGCCCATATGCCTGATGACAACGCCTTTTTTATGTGACTTTTTAAAATAATTTCTGTGTGTATGTTGTAGGTGTGTGTGTATATACACACAAAGATGTTAAATATATATATGTATTCCCCAGGGTTCACCCACCTACTCCCCTCCCTGACCATTTCCACCCTCTCCCCGGCCCATCCCAAGTTGAGTACTTAAGTTTGGTTATTAGCTTGTTTTGACTTTTCCTCCTGGCCCTTTATTCGTTTTTCCTATATCCCATATATTAGTGAAATCATTTGGTTTCTGTCTTTTTCTTTCTGACTTGTTTCTGCTAATATGATTTCTTCTAGGTGTATCCATGTTATCATAAGTTGGTAAAATTTGTGATGACAAAGCCTTTAAGAACAAATGTGCTGACTTCTGCTGTAGAAGAACCCCATACATTTTGACATTTTATTTTCATTATAATTCAATGCAAAATATTTTGTGATTTCTATTTCAATTTCTTCGTAGAACATTGAATTATTTAGAAGTGTGTTATTTTGTTCCCCAATTTGTTTTATTTGGGGAATTTCCAAATATGTTTGTTAGCAATTTCTAATTTGATTCAAGTGTAGTAATTCAACAGAAAATCAATTTTGTGTTACTTGAATTCTTTTAAATGTATTAAAGTTTATTTTATGGTCCAGAATATGGACTGTTTTAGTCAATGCTTTGTGTTCACTTTGAAAGAATATACAATATTGCTGTTGTTGGGTAGAATTTTCTGTAAATGTCAAATAAATTAATTTAGTTACCAATGGTGAGGTTTTATTATTTTATTATTTATTATCTTTGCTGATTGTCTCTCCTATCAGTTAATATAAAAGGCATACAAAAATTTCCAACCACAATTGAGAATGTACCCATTGCCCCTTTCAGTTCTATTAAGTTTTATTTTCATATATTTTGAAGTTCTGTCATTAGTTGCATAAATATGTACGATGCTAAATCCTCTTCATGAGTTTGTCCATTTATCATTATTAAATATTTTTTCTTGAACAGACGAAATCAAACCACAGAAATCCTTGGATTCTGACTGCAGAACTGAGGTTGCTAGCAGTGGGAGGGAAAAACCAGAAGCAAAGGGAAAGGGTGGAAGAGATCCAGTGGACTAAAGCAGAGGCTTATGCTATTCTGATGGTGGCTGTGGTGTAGCAATATACACTTGCAGAGGTATATCCCTGTCCTACACATATATAGTTGCACACCAATGTCAATTAAGAAAAAATAAATTAACCACTCTCACACCTACCCTACAAGACGTTCCTGACATGCTCTACCTTGCTACCTGCCTCACAGTTACCTCTGGAGATCTGAGCAGCCTGATCTGCCATGATTCAGGAGCACAGATCTTCACCCAGGAAAAGGACAGTGTTCAAGAAAAAAGATAAGACCAGTGGGCCAGCAATCTATAACTTGCAGTGAGAGAGGAGTTGGAGTGATCAGAGGGGGGAAGGGAAACAGTGCAATGGTTGTAGGTGCATTATTGATGGGAGGGCCACACCTAAGGAAAACAATAACTATGCAAAGATGGTGGTGTTATAAGGAAATAAAATTTAAAATAAAAAACAAAATAATTTTTAATTAAATATCTTTCTTTCTCTTGGTAATTCAATCACAGCAAGATTTATAGTAGTGGCTATAGAACTAGGTGGTCAGTAAGCTGAGGTTTATAGTATCCCCCTGTACACTGGTACATACCATCTTCCTCAGCTCCTGGTTGGAAACAATAATAACGTTGGGTGGGTCCCCGATAGCGGTGGCAGCGCCTCCAATGTTTGTGAAGATCACTTCTGCAATCAGGACTTGTCTCGGATCTAGGTTAAGCACCTCACACAATCTGCCACGAATGAAGGAAAATGAAAGCAGTTTCACTATCCATGCTGTAAACCCTAAGGTAACCCAAATATTTCTAAAGCCCTTGTTTGTAGGAGGAAGGTGCATGCATGCACAAATACACACACCTACACCTGTGAGAAGGGCAATGCTGGAAGGTGAACAATAGCAACACTACAGAGCTGCAGGTTCCAGTTGACTCTCAGAATTACATTTCTCTGAAAGTAAACCCACCATCCAAGTAAACCCAAGCCAAGAGTGTAAATGTGAACCCCCACTCAGCCCCTGGCAAGTCTGAAGGGAACACATTCCCATGTGCAGGTCCCAAGGAGTGGTACACCCTGGCCCAGATGAATGGGCACCAGCTGTCAGACCCCTTCAAGTCAGGTTGGGGCCAGAGTAGATGGTTGCCTGCCAACCTGGTCCCTCACCCAATTCCATTTCTCTGATACTGACCCTCAGCTCCTCCGACCCCTTTCTTTTAGCTACTGCCTATAGACTTCTCTATTGAAGGAGCAGATGTTCTTCACCCTCATTACATCTATATTGGTCTGGGAAGCTTTGAAAGTCCCAGTGCCCAGCCTGCAATAGACCAACCCTTGGTTTCCCTGGTTACCTGCCCTGTCAGGCCTCGGAGACTCTCATGCCAACATACCACCAGTGTATGACAACTCAGTAGGTTCTCGGATGGGGTAATGGTGCAGAGGAGAGCTGTCCCCCCTCCCCAACAGCTGGCCTGTGTCTTCTGATTCCTGTAGGCATTTCTGCAGGCACCATTGCCAGTCACAGCCACAGAGCCACAACCGCAATCACAACCACAAACACAGTCACAGTCACAACCACAGTCACAGTCACAACCATAATCACAGTCAAGACCACAGCCATAACCACAACCATGATCACAGCCACAGCCATAATCAGTCACAGACATAACCACAACCACAGTCACAGTCACAGCCACAATCACAGTCACAACCACAATCACAGTCAGGACCACAGCCATAACCACAACCATGATCACAGCCATAATCAGTCACAGACATAAGCACAATCACAGTCACAGTCATAGCCACAATCATAGCTACAACCACAATCACAGTCACAGTCACAACCACAATCACAACCACAGCCACAATCACAGCCACAGCCATAACCACAACCATGATCACAGCCACAGCCATAATCAGTCACAGACATAAGCACAATCACAGTCACAGTCATAGCCACAATCATAGCTACAACCACAATCACAGTCACAGTCACAACCACAATCACAACCACAGCCACAATCACAGCCACAGCCATAACCACAACCATGATCACAGCCACAGCCATAATCAGTCACAGACATAACCACAATCACAGTCACAGCCACAATCACAGCTACAACCACAACCACAGTCACAATCACAGTCACAGTTGCAATCACAATCACAGTCACAACCATAATCACAGCCACAGACACAACCACAATCATAATCACAGTCACAACCACAATCACAGCCACAACCAATGCCATACCCACGGTCACAGCTACAACCGCAGTTCTGACCCTAGCTGACTGGGCAGGCACACAGGTGAATGGGAGCTGCAGACAAGGTCCAACAGCCAGGAAAGCTGACCAGAGCCCAGCCTGACACCCACATGGGGTTGCTCTGTGTACCTGATAGTCACTGGAGTGAAGAGAAGCGAGGTGGTGACGTTGTCCAGGAAGGCAGAGAGGACAGCGGCAATGAGACACAGCATGGTGATCATGGCCCACACTCTCCCTCGGGACAGGCGGTAGGCCTGGGCAGCACATCAAGAAGAACAAGCCAGGGTCAGTGGGGTGCACTCAGAACCCCTAAATCAGCTGAGATGAGGGACAGCAGACATGAACATCCTAAATCCTCTGGGCTTCCTGCTTCCCCTCACCAGAGCCCTGCAGTGTTGATTTGCCACGGAGTAATACTCCCATCTACTTAGCATCACCCCGTGATCTGCCATTTCCTTTGGTCGGACAGTGTGGGTTGCACACTAGGACCCTCTGTCTGCTCATCTCTGGGGAACTGAGGGCTTCTCAGTACTGGTGTCTCAGGAGGAAGAGGCCAGATTGCTCCCTGAACTATGCAAGACGGTCCGCAGAGAGAGCAAGAATCACAGCGTGCTTCTACCATTCCAAGTTTACTAAGGGATGTGTTGAGTAAAGAAGTTTTTTAAAGAACCTTTCAGTTCTAGAGAAAAAGGAAATCCACAACGCAAGCACCACACTAACATCACACCCACAGAGTTCAGCGGGTCGCCTCTCACCAACTCTGAGTGGCAAGACCAGCATAAACCCCACTGGTCAGAACTGCAGGGGGCTTCCCAGGGTTCTGGTAACAAACATGGAGATTTATAGGCTCAAGGTTCAGGACGTGATCATTGAAATCACTTCACCAAAAAGCAAATGAATCAGAAGCTGATGACTTGAAATGCTTAGATACTCCGAAATGGGCAACCATTTAGAACATGTGGTTCTCAGCCTGCCATGAAATAATTTCACCCAACTTTCAACCTGATGTTGCATGATGTTCCATGATCTCCATCTTCAGTTGCTTAATGAGAAGCTGACAGTATTGCTCAGAGTCACCTCACTTAGCCCAGCAACTTGCCCAGTCTTGCAGAAGTGGTTTTGAAAAGGAGGATGGAATTTTTTAATATCTGCTTCAAATGGTAGGTCCCCACTACCACTTATTTTATCCACTGAGCATGCAATGGTAGAAAAATAAGTACACCAATTTATGAATTCAATGGTGAAAACTATTGAAAGTATAACAAACCTACCTTCACAGCACAATAATCAAAAAATCCCGTTTCTGAAAATACGGCCACTAGGATCATCTGCGGAGGAAAGAGGAAAAAGAGACTCTCAGCAGATCACCCTCCTGAAACAACGGCAGAGGGCTCGGTTCCTACTGAGCTCAGCTTCTGTGGGAAAAGTTGCCACTTGCCCAGGCTCTGCCCCCTTGCAGAGGGTACACTGCTCACTCAGCTCCCTGAGGGCAGCCTCCCCCATGGGTCTGTGTCTGTTTTTGTGCAGGGATTTGTGCCCAAGTTACATCAGTACCCCATCTCCTCTACCAGAAACATCAGGTGTCATCATTACTCTTTTTTATCAGTCAAGAACCTGGGGTGACTTGTTCCCAGTCATGAAGCTAGAAACAGGGGTGGCAATGGCATGAAGGAATTTATGTTGTGCATCCATCCAGTCGCAGTGGTTTGTCACAGCGCCTAGCAAACACACACCACCATCGTAAGCATTATTAAAAAACTAAACCGGATGCTACATCTGTATGTGTCCTTCTTCTTTCATGAGCTCAAATCCTACACGTGTGTCAGAACCCAACACAAGTTTGGAAGGACCCTCCTCACACTCAGCAGCTGGACCCTCCATTATGACGACAGCCTTCAGAGGCACCAACATTAGCCAGCAACGTGAGCCTCTAAGTGGTCTGTCACACAGAGTGCTTCTTCCACTGCAACAGAAAGCACCCTCCTCAGACCTGTCAGCTGTTGTGGGTCTGTTCAAGAACACACTTCCCAGCTGGGCACAGGGGCACGTGCCTGTAAGCAACAGCCTATGGAGTGTGGCTGGGATTGGGGATCGTGGTTCAAGTCCTACCTGGGGCAACATACTGAGACCTAGTTCCAAAAAAACAAAGTTGGGCGTGGTGATGTGCCTGTCATCCCAGCTATCTGGGAAGTTGAGGCTGGGGATTGTTTGAGTCTGCGGTACCCCGGGCAACGTGAGCCTGTAATTTCATGGGCAAAAATAGCGAGACCTAGTCTCTAAATAAATAAATAAATAAATAAATAAATAAATAAATAAATAAATAAATAAATAAATAAGAACACACTTCCCAGGCCCGCTGCCACCCAGGCCCTTGTCCAGCCCTGCTGATTGCAGTTCAATCAGGGTATGACTCATATCCTGCCAGTTCATCTCTAAGTCCCCTCCTACATATCAACTTGGTGACATCGTCACAGACACCGCAGAGTGGACACTTGACATCTGATAAATTAGCAAACACACACACCATCATTTAGGGACAATTTCTTCCTTTATGCCTGTAATTGGAGGTATTTTTCCAATCATTGAAACTTACATCCTTCCTTTATTTGGGCTATTCCATTTTCTATTTTTAGGAAAGGGTAATAACCCCCCAGATGACTACATTTTCTAAATGGCAGTATTATTTCACTGGCAGAGAGGTCCTGAAAGTCTCCAGCTATCCAGAGCACCAATCATTCCGTTCCTCCTTGGGAGAAATTAGCTAGACCTGTACTAACACTTTTCAATCAAGGTCTAATTGTCAAGCGGTGCCGTGTCCTTAACATAATGAAGGATATTCACAGCAGCAGCAGCAGCAGCAGTAAGAGAGAGGTTCTGGGTTAGGGGAGGCTTGGCACCGTTTCCCAGGGGATTATAATTACCATGCCAAACAGCAGGGCCAAGGTCTCGAAATCAATCCACTCCACCACATGGATCAGGCTGGGTCTCTGCAATCAAAGCACAAATTTGCCCATTAATCCTGGCCATCGTCACCTGGTGCTAAGCAGGAAAAATGTGCTGCCCTTTACAACAAACCCACTCTTGGGGCCAGAGACGGAATCACCCCCATCTACTTGCCTTTGAAGTCAGCTATATCACCACTGAAAAATGCTCAGGACCCAAGGCCGCTTGGTATCACGCCTTTCCACTTAGTAATAAAAAAGACACATTTCTTCAGCCACATCTCTGGGACCTCTGTGAGAACAACAGCCTGAATTATAGGATTTTATCCTTGAGGCTGGTAGAGCCCATGTGTGCTTGTTCCTGGGCTCAGGACCTGAGGTCGGGATAACAATAACTGAAGGATACTTTCATCCTATTTTTCAAGACCCACCCATGTGATCTCATTTGCTGACAGCCCTGTGGAGGAGGAAGAGCTGGAGTCAGGAGGACCAGGGCACCAAGAGTCTGGGTGTTGAAAAGGCAGTCATGAGACTGGACAGAAAGCTGGCACGGTGCCGCGCACATAATTCCAGCTACTTGGGAGGCTGAGGCTGGGGGTCGCCTGAGTCCTCGTTTTCGAGACTACCACAGGGAACATAGTGAGGCCTGGTCTCAAAAAATAGCCAGGCATGTTGGTGCATGCCTGTGATCCCAGGTACCTGGGAGGCTGAGGCTGGGGATCACTTGAGTCCGCAGGTTCGGGACTACCTCGGGCAACATAGCAAAACCTAGTCTCCAAAAAATAAAAAAAAACCTGAACAGAAAAAGGCATCAACTCTCTTTGCACCCTGTGAGTTCTGAAAATCATAGAACCTTCCCTTATTTCAAATGAGAAAAAAAAAAAAACATCTGTGATGGGCTGAACTATGCCCCCCAAACTTTTTTGTTAAAGTCCTAACCCCCCTCTACTAACCAGCATCTCAGAATATGATTGAGGAAGACCAGAGAGATTCCCACAAGTGCCTTCTATTGCAATGTTAATGATTTTTACAACAAATAATAACTACCACACTGCTCCTTCTAGTAAATAAAAATAAAGCATATTTTATTTCTTTATTATATATAGGATCCTGGGGTTTTTTACCTGCAAGGTTGGCATACATGACACTCATCCACTGCTAAACATAACCAGGGGCTCTGTATGATACTGCAGCTCTCCATTCACTTCACATATATATTTCCCTTCCATTGTTTATTTTCTTATTCTGTATGAGGTTTTGAGAATGCATGGGTGAAATAAATGGACATGATGCCTATCCTCAAGAAGCTTGTCATTTTTTTGTTAAACTTTGTGGCACTATTTCTCCAACACAAAACAATTCACACCCTGTCTTTCACTTGATGGCCTCCTTCACCCGTTTAATCATAGGCAGGTAACGCCATGGTTTGATGGCTATCACACATATTTTGGGCAGCCTCAGTAACAAACTAGTTCCACAAAGTGAGGTGTACATGCCAAGGCTTGTTGGAACCCCCTTCCTGCAACACATATTTTGTGACCATAATCTTCTCAGCTGCTGCATGGACACTCTAGGATACTCTGTCCTGATACCTTATAAAAATCCTTAAAGGAACATAAGCTACATGGACTTAGGGATGGGATGCCTACATTGTTTTTTTAAACCAATTATTAGTCTTTGTTTCACACCATGACCTACATAGCAGCTTTCAGAATCCATGGCAATTTCTAGTTGTTTTCACCAGTTCAGTGTGCCATGTGTTGGGTCCTAGCTCTGTCTTCTACCCTCTGAGCCCCCTTCACTTGCAGGCACATGGCTCTTTCATTCCTGCCCCTGCCACATGGACAATCTTCAGACCCTGACAGAGTGTCATCACCCACTCTCTTTGAGAGCGGAACCACTCTTCCCAAACATGCATCTCCAGGTCTCCTGATGCACTGAATGGCAGGACCCCAATTCCACCATCTCCCACCACCCTACACCAGGAGCCAAGATGCCTCCTCTAGCACCCACAGCTAATCCTACCAGTAGTTGGCTACACAGCCCTGGGCAAACATGTTACCAGGTGAGCCTTCCTTTGGTTAAAACAGAAAAGACTTTACTGTGCACAATGAAAAATACGCATCCATGCCATCAAGTCTGTTAGTTCATGCCTTTAACATAGTCCCTGTAAGTGGAAGGAGTAGATAAAAAGAGTGAAAGCCAGGCCAGGCACGGTGGCTCGTGCCTGTAAGCTTCAGCCTATGAAGCGGCCAGGGCTAGGGATCGCGGTTCGAGTCCCACCTGGGGCCCTTAGCGAGACCTAGCTCCAAAAAAATAGCTGGGCGTGGTGGCACACGCCTGTAATCCCAGCTACCTGGGAAGCTGAGGCTGGGGATTGCTTTAGTCTGTGGTACCCTGGGCAACATGAGCCTGAGGTTCCGCAGGCAAAAATAGCAAGACCTATTCTTTAAAAAAAAAAATAAAGAGTGAAAGCTCCAGCTAGCATCTCATGCCTGGACCCTGCATCTGACACTCTGTCGAGGGGTAAGCAATGATCTGAAGGGGCACGAGCGACTTACATCACCAATCATAGCCAGCGCTGCCAGTGCTGCAAGGGACCCCAACATGGCTGCCAGAGTCCTGTGAACGATCTGGAAAGAAACATAGGGAATGAGTGCATGCCAGCCCACTTGGGACTTAAAATACTCAAAATGCCTGTGTTGGTATAAGTATCTGTCAAGACTGACCACTCTGGACAATGTCCACTAGGATAATAAGTAAAACAAGGGCTGCTGCTTCAGAGTCTGGGTGCCCCAGAGACACATACAAGCAACACCATTTTCCTTCTAAAGCAAACTGCCTTCATTTCCTGAAAAATTTACTGACCTTGAATTAGAAGTAGAAGGTTGGATAAGTAGATTCAATATGGAAACCCAGAGTAAATGGTCGTTAATTATTTACTACATAATCCCCAAGCAACTGGACCATTAGTTCCACAACATAAATCAATTCTGCCCAATTGCAGAGGATGTTATTAAAGCAAAGGTACACTGCCAAACACATGGTCTAATTGAGACTTCATTATTATCCCTGAATCACAGTATCTGATCTGTTTAATTGTAACTCAAGTAGACATGGAATTTCTAAAGAAAAGCAAGGAGTTGGAGAAACTGGATAAGATTGCACATATCTGGGGTACTATGGCCATAGATAAATATGGAGAAATTAAAACCCAATTTTCTCCAAAGTAGCAAGGATAGAATTTAGAATCCTACCCATATGGTGTAATATATACATATATATATCTCCATATATATGGACATATATGTGTGCAATTAATTAAAAAAATCCTATCCAACTTACCACTTGTATTAAAAAAATTTTTTTTTAAATAAGACTATAAGGCTGGGCGTGGTGGCACACACCTGTAATCAAGCACTGGGAGGCAAGAGGATCATTTGAGTTCATAGGTTCAAGACTACCCAGGGCAACATAACAAGACCTGGTCTCAACAAAGCAGCTAGGCATGGTGGCAGGAGCCTGTAATCCCAGTTATCTGGGAGGCTGAGGCTAGGAATCACTTGAGTCCATTGGTTCAGGACTACCCCGGGTAATATAGCTAGACCTAGTTTCAAAAAAAAAAAGACTATACACAGTTTAAATCAGATGATTCAAAGATCCTTCTCAATCTATAACTCCATGTCAATATCATCATAATGTGGAATGTTGAAGTGAACTCCATCAAAATATCAGGAGCTTTCAGAACAAGATTTTCTTATTGAAAAAAGTGATATTTTGGATAAAGCAGATGAGTTAATATATACACAGTGGGGGGCGGGCATGGTGGCGTATGCCTGTAGATGGTAGCCTAGGAAGCCACTGCGGGGCCAGGGATCACAGTTCGAGTCCTGCCGAGGGCATGTAGAGAGACCTAGTCCCCCAAAAATAGCTGGGTGTGGTGGTGTGAGCCTGTAATCCCAGCTACCTGGGAAGCTGAGGCTGGGGATTGTTTGAGTCTGTAGTACATGTCTGGGTAACATGAGTTTGCAGTTCCATGGGCAAAAATAGGGAGACTGAGTCTCTCTCTTTCTCTTTCTCTCTCTCTCTTCTCTCTCTCTCTCTCTCTCTCTATATATATATATATATATATATATATACAGTGAAATAGTACTCAGCTACAATTTTAAAACAAAAAGATAAAACTCATTGCCATCCTCAACCTAGAAGGTATTTTAAAATGGATGTACCTAGAAAGTATTATTTAATGTTAGTGAAATAAAGGAGACAAAGAAAGACAAACACACCATGATTTTACTATGGTATAGAGATAAGTAAAGACAACAAAAATGAACGTTTAAATTCTAAGACCAACCAGCAGTTAGAAAAGAAGGGTGATCAGGCAGTGGAATCAGGAAAAACAGGTAAACTGCACAGTGAAGGACAGAGTTGAACTTTTAGTGGTGAACTTAATGCTGATCTATGATGGTGAACACCTGACACCTAGCTAATGTTATAACGCAGAAACCGAAGTTGAGTTTTACAAAAGTTTGCTGGGGCTTCAAAATGGCGGTCTGGGAGGCACACACCCAGGAAGCACTTGGCCGGGTGCCCGAGCTGCTAGTTTACTTCATGCAAATGAAGTTTTCAGTCAGTGCAGTTCTGATTGGTGGAGTGTGTGCCCAGCCGTGATTGGTCAATTTTCAATCTTGGCATCAAGTGGCATTCAGAAGTCTTTCCATCCGTTTGCTTGCTTGCAAAGATGCTGGTACCTGGAAGCTGACCTTCCACAGACCTCAGATTCCTGTCTGCTCGGTCCCCAGATTGGGGAGGGGGGGCTGGTGGCTGCATGTTTGCCTCTCTTTTCTATATTACTTGGCAAATATTACTTCAATTTTAAGAAGAAAGAAAGGAACAGAGGGAAGAAGGGAAGGAGGGAGGGGGAAGGGAGGAGGAAGGGAGGGGGAAGGGAAGGAGGGAGGGAAGAAGCTCATCCCAAACTAGGGTCCAGAAGCAAAGATGGTTGCACGGGCAGGGGCAGGAGTGGAGGCAGATGGGGTTCAGTGGCCAGGGCAGGCACTAGAACCACACTCTGGAGGGTCTGGTTCTAATGACATTATCTCACATTTCAAACAAACCAACTACTTGGTGAAAAAAAGAAAGAAAGGAGTGTTTTCTCCTCCTTGTAGGTGAGAGAGAGAAAGGGCAGAGAGCCAGGGGAAGGACTGAAGGGACTGCATCAGGGGACAGCCCCCCTCAAAGCAGCACAAGCCCGGTGAGTCCCTTGCAGCCTGTGCACTGGGCTCCCACGTCCCTCTCATCCCGTGAGGCAGGCAGCCAAGAAGCAGAGCTCTCCTCCCCACGGCTCCCAGATAGGTTGTATTTGTCTTATCTTTTTCTATTTTTGGAAAGCGCTACATAAAACATCTTTTTTAATTGGTCAGAAGAGGTTTTTAATGCACTTGACATTAAATGCAGTGAAAACTTCATGAAAAATAACGAATTAAAGTGCTGAATATCATCTCATAAAATCTGATCAGAAATGCATTTTGCTCAGAGGTTGAAAATCATTTTAGAAACAGCTTTCACAAGCAACAATTAATCCCCACATCTTGCCCGTTATGCCTGATATCCTACAGAAACCTGAAATTACACTCAAATTTCACATTGAAATGAGACTCTTCGGTGATGCTTATGGAGATTACTTTCATGTGATGCGAGACCTTGTTAGCTATTGCTTTTACAAATAATGCAGGCGCCGTGGTTTCAAAACTTCACTGAACTATCTGGACAAGGCAGATCCTAACAACCTCGGCAGGCAGCGTGCCCATCACGCCACCTCTGTTAACACAGCAACCACTTTCATTGATGTCTTATGAAGCCAATTGCAAGGGTAAAGATTAATTGTCACTTTAATCGTACTTCCTAGTTCAGGATTTAAAGAGTTAGCAGTTGTTCTGTTATATAAAGAAATACTATACATTCTGCTTTTATGACCATGTAGCTTTACACTAGCACAAGACAGGGGGGAAAGGAGAAGAGAGAAAAAAAGAAGAGGGGAAGAAGAAGAGAAGCTAAAGAAAGTGGACCTTATCAAAGGAACTCATAGTAACTGGGACTGGTGTTTGGTTGGGATCAGTGCCTTGGAACCGAAAGCTCATCTATCCATGGTCTCCATCCTCTCTGGCCTCTCCCTCCCCATCTTTATTTGTTTGCTTGTTTGTTTGTTTGTTTGTTTGTTTGTTTTTGAGACTAGATCTAGCAATTTTTGCCTGTGGAACCACAGGCTTACATTGCCTGGGGTACTACAGACTCAATCAAGCAATCCCCATCCTCAGCTTCCCAGGTAGTTGGGATTACAGGCACACGCCACCACGCCCAGCTATATTTTTTTGGAACTAGGTCTCGCTACGTGCCCCCGGTGGGACTCGAGCCGCAATCCCTGGCCCCTGCCATGGCTTCCTAGACTGCCGCTTACAGGCATGCACCACCATGCCCGGCCCTCCCTCCCCATCTTTAGATTGGCAGCATCAGGTTCCAAGATCTCTGGGTCCCTAGCATTTGCCATGACCTCTGACCCAGTGTCATCCACCTGCCAAGACCCCCCTCTTTCCTTTCCAGCAGCCATTGTTCTTATCAAGTCTCACAAGACATGTGACATGGGAATTAAGTAGATTCCAAAGGTTTCCAAAGAATCCCTTGACCTGTTGATTAACACACCTGCCCCTCTTCACACCAGCTCTTTGGGATGGCAGCACCCCATCACTGTCTTTGAAATCACAGTCCTCAATCTTGCTGTGGTCCCTCCTCATGCATTCTCTCTCTCTCTCTCTCTCTCACACACACACATGCACACACATACACACACACACACACACACACCTCTTATTTGAGAGGGTTTCAAACAAGACAACCCAGTTCACTGGTTTTATGTCCAGGATTAGTTAAACACACAAAAAAGACACCACCAGGACACATCTGCAAAATTTTGGCTGGTTTTCCAAGAAATCACATCAAGAAACCTCAAGTATGGAACTTGTCACAAGAAACCATGGATGGCACAGTCTAGCACAGTTGGAAGTCCATACTCCATCCTGACATCTGGCACCTTACAAACCAGGACAATGTCTGTTAAGCCAAGGACTTATATTACCTAACCCATTGACTCTCCTGCCATTCTGAAGTCTTTGATTCAAAGAAGAAAAGGGAACATAGCTCTGAATTGAGGTAACGGACCCTGCTGGAGAAATCTGCCAGATGCTACAGGAAGCAATATGTTCCATGAATCACAATACTGACTTCTCAGCAATAAGAGGAAGCTTGCAGACAAAGGGGAAAGAATTAGGGTCAGAGCTATGGATCACAGCTGCAATTTAATTCAGTCTTGCAGAATATAAAAATGGAATGAGAAAGACCCAACTTGGAGGTTTCCACTGAAGAGAAAAAGCCCTGTGGTGTGTGCTTTAGATTCTGCAACACACCATCATCCCCCTCTCCAAATGCACATCCTAGTTCTGTCAATTAAGGGGGAGACCCTCTAGGAGCCTACTGGCATTCTTTATGATTCTCTCTTGAATTTCATTTCACAGTTAATTTTTGCACCAAATGCTATGCAAGCTCTTAGACTACATTTGAAAGAAGCAGAGCAATGAGACATGGTCTCAAACAAAGGCTGCAGCTTTTTGTTTCAATTAGATAATATGGGTGACAGGGAAAGACAAGCCTGTGTCTCTGCAGCAGAAAGCAGCCAGTGGTGGCAATGCTCTCAAAACATAATCCCAGGGGGTGGATGAAGCACACTTGGGGAAAAGCTTTATTTTCTTAATGTTGTGGAATATTTTTCATGTAGACTGTGGGGCCTGCTTGCATGTGGTCTCATGAAGTATTTATCAGGGCCCAGAACCTGTGCCGATGGCATTTTCAGAATGCTGCATTGGGAAAGCTCCTGAAGCCCTATTAGAGATGCAAAGTTCAAGAATTAGGACAATTTTGTTCCTTGGGGATTCCAACAAGAATGACTTAAAAGGAAGAGAAATACAATCCAAAAATCCTCAAGTAAGAAAGTGCTGATCAGGATTATCTTCAGGACCAGATGCTTAAGTAACCCACAGAATTTCCTGAAAGGATTATATACCATCAAGCTATGAAAAGGCCTAAGGGAGTCCTGGCTGCTGCTTTGTTCTGCTTGGTCACTTATCAGTCAGAGGAAACAGTGTCCCTCTCCCCAGGGGTAGATTCAACTAGACCCAGAGTAGGATGTGAGCACTAACCAGGCTTCTGAAGAGACACTGGAATTGCTCTTGTTTAATGAACACTGATGGAGCATTTACCCTGTGTTTGGCACAGTACAAAGTACCAGGGTTCAACACCACAAAATCAGCAATCAAGCCACATGAGCAAGTGAACTAGATGGGACAACAGAAAGCGGTGAGGCCAAGAGAAGTCAGGGTAGTTTGTCTGGAGAACAGCTGGCAGCACCATGGGGGCTGATCTGCCATCACCCTAAGACTCCCACTCCCTTAGTGAAGTGAAGGCAGATGGCAGTGGTATAGCCAAAGGGCATCTGCCCACAGAGTCTAGAGTCCCCAAACTCTTCCAAGACTTGGAACAACTTCAGAGTCCTTCCTAAGACAATTCTACTAGTAAAGTAGATCCCACAGGGCAAAGATAGTGGAGATGGATCAAGGGTGCTATGGTGATTGGAGAACTATGGGGACTACACCTGAGGGGAGAAACCAAATACTGTCCAGAAATTAACAGTCATGTAAGGAAACTAAAGAAATACAAAAGTTGATCCTAGGAATTCAGCAAATTGATTCTTCTTCCCACTCCAGAAAGTCTACATGGATGGGATATATACTCAGTTCCCTCTCTGATAATGTTGGCCTTTCCCTGTGGGGGTGCCCTACGGGAATTCTGGAAGCACAGGGGTTACAGAAGCACAAGACTAAACATACCATTCTTCTCACACCTCTGCAACATCCCTCACCTACTATGAACAAATTTATAAACACAGCAAAAGGACAGTCTTAGGGTTTTACAAGTTATTGTTTGGTCTAATTATGTAGAATTTATATTTATAAGTTATATTAGTGCTAAAATCATAGTACTTTAAATCCATGAAATATTCATCAAGATAGACCACAAAACTGGAGTATTCAAAAAAATTCAAAAAATTTTAAAAATCAAAGCCATATAAATCCTCTGACTACCAGTGATTCAATTATATAATTTAGAAACAGAAAACAACAGTAAGATATGTAAACACACATCAATTAAGAATGACAAATTAGACGACTTCTTGACAACATGGGTGTACTTAGAAGAAATCATACTAGCAGAAACAAGTCAAAAAAGAAAGACAGAAGTCAAATGGTCTCACTAATATATGGGACATATTGAAGAAAAATAAATAAATAAATAAATAAAAGTCATGAGGAAAAGACAAAACAGGCTGAGCACCAAACTGAAGCACACAACAATGGACAGAAGGGAAAGGGGGAGGGGGGAAGGGGGGACAAATCCCTGGGATTGCAAAGATGTGAAATTTACATATAAATAAAAAAATAATTATTAAATAAAAATTTTTTAAAAAGATATGTAAACACAGAAAAATTAAACAAAGTACTTCTAAATAATCATCAGATTAAAGAGGAGGACTCCAGAAAGCTTTAAAAATAAACAGCACTAAATAAAACTGAAAACACAACTGTAAGATGCAGCCAAGATAGTGATAGGAGGGGAAATTATAGTAGTAAATATGTTAGAAATAAGAGATTGTCTCAAACATTCAAGGTTTTCCAGTACTATAAAATAAATCAAAGTAATCCACCATATCAGGGAATGTAAACTGGTCCAACCACTATGGAAAGTTGTGTGGAGGACCCTCAAATTAATGAAAATGGAACTACCATTTGACTCAGCAATTGCTCTCTTGGGAATCTACCCAAAAGAGACCTCAATGTGGGTACAAAGGGACACCCGTGCTTGGATATTTACTGCAGCACTATTTATAATTGCAAAGACTTGGAAGCAACCTAAGTGCCCCAAAGCAGATGACTAGATGAAAAATTGTGGTATGCATACACTATGGAATATTACTCATCAATTAAAAATGACAAATTTGATGATTTTATGATAACATGGATGTACTTAGAAAAATCATATTTGCAGAAACAAGTCAAAAAGAAAAAGACAGAAACCAAATGGTTTCACTAATATAGGGGAAAAATAAACAAAATCCATAAGGAAAAGTTAAAACAAGCTAAGCACTAAACTGAAACACACAACTTCGGGCAGGGGGGAAAGGGGGGGAACAAGGGGGGTGAAACCCTGGGATTACAATTATGTGAAATTTATATATAAATAATTTTTAAAGCAATCTACCATATCAAACAGGTAATGAAGAAAATCAATTTTTACAAAAAGGTTACCAACAAAATTCAACACCCAGTTATAGCAAAATCTCAGTATGCTACAAAAAATGGAATTTCTTCAGTTTCAGACAGACTATATACAAAACCTATAGATCATATCATACTTAATGGCATAAAACTAAAAGTTTTCTCTTTAAAATCAGGAACAAGTAAGGGTATCTACTCTCTCACTCATAGTTTAGCCATTGCAATAAAGCAAGAAAAGAAAATCAAAGTCATACACGAAAACTGTTTCTATTGCAGATGATGACTGCATACATAGATAATTCCAAGGAATCTACACACACACACACACACACACACACACACAAACACACCTTCCAAGAACTAATAAGTTCAAGAAAATGATAGGATACAAAATCAGCTATTATATCAATTGCACTTATACACAGCAACAATGAAAAATGGAAAGCAAAATAAATACACAATACTATTTATAATTATTCCTCCAAAAAAGTAGACCCTTAGATAAAAGTTTAACAAGACATGTACATGATTTATATGTGAAAAATTATAAAAGAATTCAAAGAACTAAATAAATATAGACATACAATGTCCATGAATTAGGAGGTTATTCTCAAGTGTATATAAATATAGAAAAAAAAAGGTAAATAAATAAAATAAATAAATAAATAAAACACTTTTGAAAGAAAAAAATGAGGTGCTGGTGGAAGAACAGATACATAAATAAATGGAACAAAATAGGAAATTCAGATATACGGCAATACAAATATGCCCAACAAATTCTTAACAAGTAGAAAACAAGATTCAAAAGTGATTGGTTTTTTTTTTTCAATAAGTGGTGACAAGGACAATTGGGCTAAAAAAATGAATCTCCCTTAAATTTCACAATTTAAACAAAAACTAACTCAAAATGGACCATGGACTAAAATATAAAAAGTAAAATAAAAATCTTAGGGAGGAATATACGAAAACGTCCTTGGGAAAGAGTCTAGGCAAAGAGTTCTTAGATGCAATACCAAAATACAATCTATAAAAGAAAAATGATGATTTTGACTAAAAGTAAATATTTGCAAACCACATACTCAACGGAGTTCTTTTATCTAGAATAGATAATGTTTAAATTTCAACATTTAAACCTCTTAAAATAGTCTAATACTAAAAACAACCTATTGTATAACTGCAAGGAATATTCGAATGTTTAAACAAACCATTCCATCCATACCATGTAATGTTATTCAGCTACTGAAAGGGAATGATTGATATATGTAACAATTTGGATAAACTGCAAGAAAATTATGCTAAGTGAAAAAAATCCATCTCAAAAGGATACAAACTACATTCTTCCATTATAAAGCACTGGTGAAAAAACTTAAAAGTAGAGAGGAAGACAGAGGAGTAGTTACCTGGCATGAGGGATGGTGGAGGAAGGTTGGGCAAGGCTATAAACGAGATAACATAGGGAACTTTGTAGACACTGCACAGATGAGCTTCTTTAGTTCAGAGGTTGTTAAGCTGCACACCTGAGGTCATGGAAGGCCATGCACACGCATACACACACAAACACACACAAAAGCATGTACAACCATTAAAATCAAAATAAACTCGATTAGTTGTACCAAAACCATTGTCTTGCCTTGATATTGAACCAGAGTTGGATAAGGTGTTAACATTGAGGGAGGCTGGGAAGAGCCTGTGGGAGTTCCATGTTGTCTTTAGAATTCCTGAGACTCTGTATCGATTTCAAAACAAATTGTTTTGAAATAAATAACTTAGTATGTTATATGGTGGAGCAGCAGGGGCAGGATGCCTAATGCTGCCGAACACCAATACCTCTGACCCACAAGGAACCACAGGGCACCCCAAGAAGCCAACATCAATGAGCCAATGTATCTGGTTTCTTCTCAACTGTTGGTATTTTGTTTCTGCTAAGGTAGCAGCAGTGTTGAAATGGCTCTTTACAGGATTTTTCTAAGCTAGAGATAGCTGTTGGGAGCAAGGGAGGCTTTTTTCCTCTTAATGACTATTAATAACAAGCATTAATTAATGAAAGATTAATAAAGCTTTTAAAAGTATGTAATTTTCAAAGTGCACAATTATGCAAGAAAAGATGAACAAACCCGAGAAGTCTTTTCAAAAGTAAATTGGCAATGGAATGTATTTTTTAATTACTAATTACTATTACTGATTAAAGTACATTGAATTTATTAAAGTATACATTCAAAGTGATATTCAGAAAAGAGAAAAAATGAAATAAACTCAGTAGACACCACTGGAAGTTACTAAGGCAACAATTCATTACTATGAAAATTAAAGAAAAATAATTGATCTTGGATTTCTGGTAGGACCTGTGTTTTACAATAATGAAACTAAGTTAGAGAAAGTTCTTCAGGACAGAATGGTTTTTCAGGCCGGGCATGGTGGCGCATGCCTGTAAGTGGCAACCTGGGAAGCTGCAGCCGGGGCCAGGGATCACGGTTTGAGTCCCGCTCGGGCCAACATAGCGAGACCTAGTTTCAAAAAATATATAGCTGGGTGTGGTGGCGCACACCTGTAATCCCAGCTCCCTGGGAAGCTAAGGTTGGGAATTGCTTGAGTCTGTGGTTCCCCGGGCAACGTGAGCCTGCGGTTCCACAGGCAAAAATAGCAAGACCTAGTTTCAAAAAAAAAAAGAATGGTCTTTCATAAATGCAGATAGAATGAGTGAATCAGAAAGCTATTGCAAGCACAAGTGAAATAACTGAGGCAGATATGGTCGTGGCGGATATTAAACCATTAGGAGCAAAGTGGCAAGAACTGAATTGTCATCCCCTGACGCCATGAGCAATCTCTGCATCTCTGAAAGGGAACCAACCTCTTCCTCTTGAAGCAATTCAGCAGATGTTCTAGTTTAGATCAATGTTTTACCTAGAATGAGGGAAATGCTACATTTCCAGGGGTGACTCCATATGCAATTTAATTAAGAAGCAGGAGTGAATCCCTCAAGCTCACCCAACAAATGAAAATGCACTTATTTGTGGGCACAGATAAAGGTAGGGGTTCACACATGGAAATTACCTCAAATATGATCAATGCATAGACCCCAGCAAGGATGACAGCAGCAATGGTCACCTGTGCTTCGATGCTTGCATGCAGGTACTGGTGAGCCAGCAACAGGGGAACAACCGGGGTCTGCTGGAGGGAGGCTCGAACCCTGATGGACATGGTCTCTCTGCAGGATGAAGCAAAGATCTGACTGCCAGGAAGGGAGACAATCCCAAGGCAGGGGCCAGTGCTTTTTCCTCCCATATTCTTCCCAAAGCTTGTCACCCATGGTCACCCTAGCCTGGGCCATCTCTGAGTGACAGCCCAACACCTGTCCTGGCAGACAGGACCTCTGAGCACAGGTAAGGGGACAGGACATGAACACAGCCTCCCCGGGCCAGGCCCCAACGCAGGTTGCTCAGTGCTCCGGGCAGCGACCGGACATTGCAAGTCCAGCCAACACAGGAGTAAGGACATGCGCACTGCTTACAACCATTAAATTTTCTCTCTGCCCCTTCACCACACATCTGATTGCTTTAACTGTTACCAAGAGCAAAACCAACTATTCTCCTTGGGAATCAGGCCACGCAAGATAGAAGGCAGGTGGTTGCTGATAGTGGGAAAGAGACAGGCCCGAGGAGTCCGTCGGTCACCTGGAGTCCCAGAGGTCAAACACTTAGAGGACAGCACGTCCCCAGGAACCCACCTGCTCAGGACCTGGAAGTTCCTGGTCACCACCACACGCTCACTTCTTCTCGAGCTTAGAAACACTGTCCAGTTGTAACTGACCTGGAAAAGGCAAAGGTTAAACCGGAACAGATGCTGAACCTGAAATTCCATTTAAATCAATCTTTTTCTCTGGTGAATCTGTCTGGTGGCAATTTGATTGTGAGACCATTTGAAGAGGCAAGAGGGGCAGGGGTTGTTTTCCTGGGAGTCAGTGCCATCAGGAGCTTGTCTGGATGAAAGGAGAACAGGGAGGCCTTTACACGACACAAAGTTCACAAGGGAGATCTATGTCCTGGCTTCAGGGAGACAGGATCCAATTGCTCTTCCTTCTCAAGTAACTGATTCAAAATAAGAGACTTTTTGGCCCACTGGGGGTGGCCTGCTCTGAGTCCTGAAGGTGGCGCTGTCACTGCCAGCTCGCTTCACCCTTGAAGGATGTGAGCAAAAGGTCAGGCTTTCGATTTGGAGCCTAGGGCCTCTCTCCACAGGCAGAACTCAGGAAGGCCACACCAATCAATATCCACAAACCCAAGGGAGCTGTGGTCCTGAGGTGACTTCCTGTGAAGGAAGGCCTGGGGCTACTCACACTTTAGAAATGACTAAAATCTCCTTTCATATTTTTCTGAATTGCCAGTTAAATCATTTTGAATGGGAAAAAAAAAACCTCACCAGCCTGATTGTACTGAAATGGTGAGAGTTTTATAATTGACTTACAGAAATGGGAAAAGGAGAATTTCAAAGACAAAGCAGAAGATAAGAGTTGAGGGCCTGTCTAATAATGGTGTCGCTGCCTGTGGCTCCCCATCAAATCCATTCAAGAGGAAACTCAATTTATAAAGACATGAAATGAGTTTCTACCATCCTTTTCAAATAAGTAAAAGTGTCACCTGCTGCGGCCTTCGTCGCCTGGAACCCAGAGCCTCGGCCTGAGTCACCTCCACCACCACGTGCTCTTCTCTCCCTGGACTGCTTGGACCACTGGCCACCAGGGGCCCATCCAGGCTCACCTGGAGCAGCGTGGCATCCACGTGACTGCTGAGGTTCACAGCTGGGAGCACGTCAAGGTGAACCACAGAGCAAGGAGGAAAAGCCTGCAATCCCCTGCCACCTGCCATGGACACCCCCTACAAAGGCACCCATGGGCTGTCCCCATCTCTGCTGCCCCTCAACACTGACCACTGCAGACAACACAGCACTGCCTCATCCCAGGTGCCTTGTGGCTTCTGGTTTAACATGGATGGTGGAAGCCATTTTGAATCAAGCAGACGCCATCTTGTCTCTAACTGCACTGTGGAACTTGGAGGTGGGTGACTGAGACAGCCTGACTCAGCTTCGTGTCTTATCTTCATGGGTGACCACAAAAGAAGAGTGACCCTCTGTCCCCATCCAAAAGTTATGAATGAATGTGTAAGCTCAATTAGACTATTCTCTTGCTTGAGTCTTTGAAACTCCCCCCATGCCCTGAACCTGAGGGGACACCCCTTGGCTTGGGGAGCCAGGTCATGACCCCCATTTTTGAATTTATGATTGTGTCACAGCATGACTATTTCTCAATGGACACCACTGAGGTGGTGTCCTCCTGTTGTCTCTCCTCCACCGAAGGGCCCTGGCCACCATGAACGGCAGTCAGGGGGCGCTGCATGAATGACAATGAGCTAATGTACATCCAGCCCAGGTCCTAAGGCCAGGTCTCTATTGCAAGGCGAGAGCCTCAAAGAGAATTAGAAATGAGAAATCTGAGATGGGCTAAATTAATGACGTCGACTGCAGCCTGAGGAGGAAAATCCCTTCCAAGCACATTGAAGGGCTTCTAACCAGCAAGCACTGTCAGGAAAAGAGGCGACTCCACCTGTTAAGATCATGGCAGCAGTGTTTGCGGCCCCATGAAAGCCTGGCCCCGTGGTTCCAACAAGCCAACAGGTCACATTTGTGGGTCACATAAATGCGGAAGCCTGTACTGTTCAGCTTTCTCCCTCTGCCCCGAGCTGACTCTCACCTGTGCTGCCTGGTCCAGGGGGCATAGCATGGACCCTCTCCGGTGCCTGGGGGGTCATTCCAACCCAGAAGAGGAAACTGTTGTAGGTCAGAAAATGAATCTCCAAGTAGCCTATGCTACGCATGAGGCCTCAAAAATCTTAGCAGCAGCTCACTGTCGTAGAAAGATTCAGTAGTCAATTTCTTTACTCTTCCTCAAGCCTGAAAAGCAGCAGGTGGCTAATGGAACAGACATGGGGAGACACAGAGCCTCACTTTTGCCAGAGCATTTATAGGATTTATACTGAGGAGTGAGGGGTGACAGAACGGTTGCTCTTTTCCCATTATCTTGTTCCTCCAGCAAAATGTACACTAGTGTGCAGGTAAGGAAAGGGTTTTAGCCACACTATGTGCATAGGAGACCCCAGAACAGCTATCCGTGCACTTGGCTAGGAAGCTTCTCCACCCACCTTTGCTTTGGGCCCCAAAAAGGACAAAAGAAAAGAGGAAGTTACACATGAGGCAGGATGCACTGAAAGATTTAAAAAAAAAAAAAAAAGGCAAAAAACAAAGAGAAACTGCTGCTTCTGCCACACTGAAATTATTCCTGTCTCCAGGGCAGAGAGAGGAAATGGAGTGGGAAGAAGTGTTTCAGCAAAGGACGGACCCCACAGACCTTGTGGAAACTCAGGAGGTGGAACAGCGCCACCTGGAGGTCAGCATCAGCAGAGCAGTGGTTTCTCCCTCAAGTATTTGTGGAGCATCTATTGCTTCCAGGAGTGGAATGAACAAAACAAGGCCTATGTCCTCTGGGTCTCACGCCCTTGTGAGGCGACTACCAGGTAACGACTAAATCAATCACCCGATGATTAACCGTCCCAGTGAAGTGCACACAAAATCCAAGGGACCACACACACTTTCATCATCCTTCCTTTTCCTTTTTTCCAGCTACCTACCAAGTGTTAGACTTCAAAACCCACCTGGATATTCTAGTGTCAATAGTGACTCCGGGATAGCAGAAAACAACAGGTTTTTATCCTGGTCTCTCAGTCCCCTGAACTGTCTGCCATGCTTCTAATACCTGCTTTCACTGCAAATGCCTCCCCCAAGTCCAGAGAACTCCTACTCTTTTGAGGTGTCACTTAATCTCTCTTCTCCCTAAATCGTTCTCATCACCCACCACTCCAGTGGGTGCTTGTAGAGTGAGTTAGTCAGGATTTTTTTCTCCATTAGCCTGTAACCAGCACCTGGGGTATTGTGTCTTCTCCATGATTGTGCAGTTCAGTGGGTGTGCACATGTGTAAGTATGCACACCTAGGCCTAGGAGAGGGGACAGAGGGGCACAAGAGGGCATGAGAGAGCATGTGTGCCCACAAGCATGAGCAAGCAGGAGAGATACCAGAAAGAGAGAGAGCACGACTGAGAGAGCCCAGAGAAAGGCTATGAAGATTCCTGGGGAGCTGGGGTGTTCACCTTTCTCTTCTCACCTCCCAACTCAAGCCCTGGCCCTAGCCTGCTGGTGTGTCTGTGCAACTGCTAAAACCAATAAAGAACCCAGATGCCTGATGCCTGCACTACAACTGCCATGAGAACTGGTTGCATTACAGTGTGCTTGCTCCTTCCTGCTCCCTGGTGGTGCTAATACTGTGTATTCAACCCATTCTGTGGTTTGTTATAGATTCTTCTCTCCAACTGGTCCAGTTCCTCAAGGGAGGGGACAGCATCCTATTTGCGTCTCTGTCTCTGAGGACTAATGTCACTCTACCACTTTACATGTCCCTAACAAGTATTTATTTGCTTTCAAGACTATTCTTTCAGTTCTCCAAACCTAAGCTGGAGTTCTATACAAAGGGAGTAAGAAAAAAGAAGGCATAAAGGGCCTCCTTCCTCTGGCTCCATCAGCTGTGGCCCCCCTGCTTTCCCATCACCCAGGTCAAATCAACTTTCAAGACAGAATTTGATAGCCCCTCACTCTATGAACATCCTGTGACCTCATCCCCAAGACCCATTGCAGGGTAAATGAATTAGGTCAGGCTCTTTCTGCCATTATCCCTGTGACCAGCACTGTAACAGTGCGCCCGCCCCATGACTGTGTATGCATCTGGGCCCAGAGGGTGTGCCTGTGTGTGAGTGAGCACACCTGGGCCCAGGAGACAAAAGCTAAAGGGGCAGCATCACCCCTGGATGAGAGAGCATGAACATTCTAGAAAGCACCAGAGAGCACGTACACAAGCATGAGAAAGAGTCCAGAGAAGGAATGTGAAGATTCTTGGGAGGCTGAGGGGCTCACCTACCTCCCAGCCCCCCCGACCCTGCCCCGGCCCCTGTCACTGTCACTGCCCCTGCCCCTGCCCTGCCCTGCCTAGTGTGTCTGTAACTGCTGGAACCAGTACACCCTACACAGATTAGTGAGCCTGCTGCTTACACCACACTACAATCGGCAGCAAGAACGGCTGCAGTATACCCCTCCTCTGAGTACTCGGTTAGTCACTTCTGTTGTGACCTCTGGCTGTCCTGGGAGCTCAAACCTGGAAAAATAACACATGAGCAAAATGTGCTGCCATCAGGCATGGGGCAAGGGACTACATTTCTCCCTGGATGGTAGAGTCCTTTTGCACTCACCCTTCAAGACCAAGGAAATGTTCAGTTAACAGGTAGTCAGGGTTTCCTCATTAACCTTTTCTCCACTCAGCCTTGTTCTTGACCTGACCAGCCCAGATTATCCAAAATCCATCCATTCTTGATACCCAACCTCATCAGTTGTCCAATTTTCCATTCTCCCCTTCTCCCCATGACTGGTCATATAGATCCCAGCTGCCCCCGTTGTACTCAGACTTGAATTCCCTTTTTTGCAGTAGACACGAATAAAGTCCTCCTTGCCCATTTAACTTCATCCAGTGCAATTTCTGACATACCTTTGTTTAACTGAATGAACATAAGAGTGTGGGGCTTCTTTAGACCTAGATTCCTGATAAAAATGAGAGCAGTGTTATTGGGAAAAGTACAAAAGATAATGGAAGGAGAAATTCATTCAAAACAAATCCAGTGTCATCAAAATGACAAACAACTGCCCTTGGTGTCTAGAATGGCACCGGCCATTGAAAGTCTGTGATGCTAGACATACTTTCTGTCTCTGCTGTCTGATATGATACAGAAGCCAAAGCCTTGTGTGGCTACTGCGGCTGTTGTGAATGAGGAAGTGAAAATTGAACTTCATTCACTTCATTAATATAACCGTACAGAGCCACATGTGTTACTGTAGTGGACAAAGTAGTTCTAGAATATTCTAAGGACCTTGGGCCATAAGGACAAGGGGGACACAAAAACCTTTCCTGTCTGCATTGCTCCCTTTACACCCTGAGGTGATGTGGAAAACAGAACAAAAGAAGGCAAGGAGGATCGAGAGGCTGGGCAGAGTGGCGCACACCTGTAACCCCAGTTACCTGGGAGGCTGAGGCTAGGGATCACTTGAGTCTGCAGGTTCAGGACTACCTGGGACTACATAGCAAGACCTAGTCTCAAAATAATAGCCAGGCGTGGTGGCACATGCCTGTAACCCCAGCTACCTGGGAGGCTGAGGTTGGGAATCGTTTGAGTCCATGGGTTTGGGACTACCCCAGGTGACATAGCGAGATCTAGTCTCAAAAGAAAAGAAGGAAAGGAGGGAGGAAAAGCCAGTGAGTGAGTCAAATTAATCTGCTTTTATGTGCGCTGGTTTGCTGACCATTACTCATTTGACTAACAATCTATGAGTCTGTGCGGATGTACCCCGTAAGCACAGATAACAATCCAGGTAGAAAGAATCTTAGGTGGCTGCAATCTCGGTCACTTCCTGTTTTTGCAACGCTGCTGAAATAAACCCTGCAATTACTGAGGTGACGCAGCCCAGCTGTTACAAAGGACACATCAAGTTCACCAGGGAGACGTAGTTCTTGGTCTCCTGCTTGACTAGAGTGATGTTTTCTCCAAAAGCACCTCCTGCAAAACAAACACCCTGGGGTCTGTCATCCAGGCGCTCACCTGCCCCAGCACATCCAGGGTCCAGGCAGAAAACAGAAAAGGCTGCGGGGCCCTCCTCCCACAAGGTGGTCCTCCTCCCACGAGGGCCACCATGAAACTCTGCTGCTTTTATCAAACCAGGCCTGCATCACTTCCTGTCTCAAGCCTGCATCGGAGGCCCCTGTGCTGAGATCACCTGCAGAGGCGGCAGCTCTGATACACAGATTCCCTTGACACCCCCCCCAGTCCCCTGCCGACTCTCCTAGAGCCAGTGCCAGGTGGCTCCCTGGGAGGAGCCTCCAGGGGCCTCCAGGGGGGCCTCAAACCTCTATCCTTTCGCAGACTTCTCAGTCTAAGGTCTTGGGAGATGGTCTCTGAGTTTCCATACATTTATGGGAAATCCAATGAGAACACTAGAACTGGTGGGAAGCTCAGCTAGCCCCAGTAGGAGTTAAGGATCCTCTGTGTCTCTTCAATCAAGCCCCACATGCTGCTCTGAACTCTCTTCCTGAAGGCATCTGACTTGGAGACATGTGCTCATCTCTACATCATCCGATTTTGCCAAGAAGCCCTGGTCCTCCACCACCTTCCAAATGTGATGACAGTCCTTGCCCCACCCTCTGGGTGATGTCTGGTCACCTGGTCCACCTGCGGACAGGTTCCACAGTAGCAATCTGCGAGGTCAGGTTAGGCACAGCTGCAGAACAGGGGTGTCCACACCTCCCTATGGATGTAAACCTACAGGGTCCCTGTGAAGCTGCAGGGACTCACAGGAAAGATGGGGAGAATCGAGAGAGCCCCAGACGGTCCCCCCTGGTTGAGAGCAGGGATGGCATCCATTCCCAAACCCCACCCAGACCTACCTCATCTGCTCCCCTAAGGAGCAACAATCTTAATTTGCTTGGAAAATTCATTAAATCCAGCAGCATGAGGATGGGGTGGAACCCCCCCCAGGTGGGGACAGGGAAGCAAGGATAGCAGCTCTATGCCTGTGTGCACAGCCTTGCAGGCAGTTGGAGAAAGGCCATGTAACTCCCAGGGTCCAGGCACTAGGTTACCATGGCAACCACCAACCCAAACACCTCCCAACCTCTGATTAGATTTACGCCAACCAGCAACTAATACCTACAGATGTTAAGGTGCACAGTGGCATGAACTGAATATCTGTGTCTCTCTAAATGCCCTGTGTTGAAGTTCTGCCCCCCCCCCACTATAGCTGTACCTGGAGATGGGTCACTCAGGAAGTAACTGAGGTTAATGAGGTCACCGGGTGCAGCCTGGATCCAACCAAATTAGTGTCCTTATAAGAAGAGACACAGACCTAGTCTCAAAAGAGAGAGCGAGAGGCACCAAAGTGAAGGTTCTGTGAGGCTAGCAAGAGAGTGGCCACCTGCCAGGCTAGAAGAACACGTCACCAGAAACCTGAGGTGTTCAGCCTCCAGATCTGGGAGAAGTAAATGTTTATTGTTCAAGCTGCTACACAGCCTGGGATGTTTTGTTAAGGCAGTTGGAGCTGGTGCACATTCAGGCTCTACTCTCCTATCTACAGCAGTTGACAGAGACTATAAAGTCTTCAAAAAAAAGCAAGAAAAAGTACCAGCAGCCCCAGAAGACAGCCAAGGAAAGAACCAATGAACCTGAAGACTGAACCTTGGTTATTACTCTGGGACGCCACCAAGCCATGATGGCCTATGAAGCAAGACCAAGACAGGGCATTTAGGACAGAGTATCCAAGAATCATGGGAAAGCCAGGACCTAACCGATGTGCCATTGTCTGTCTTCAATCTACGGGGAACCTTAATCAAACACCCATCACCATCCTACTAGCTTTTCCTCCCCTTTTTTCCCGGGGCCTCATCTTTCATTAAATACCCTGGGAAAACAATACCCATGGGCAGGGACAATTATGGCCTAAGCCACAACCTCCATATCAATAGCTGTGATCATCCTTCACTTTATGAGTCTCCACCTTGGGTGACCATCCCCGGCGGTGTATGTTTCGGATACAGTAGCTTTCCACCGGCGATACAGCCAACAACTGCCAGAACTTTTCTTGATCTGGATTCAGGCTAAATAAAATCTGAAACAATCAAAAATATTTCCTGGTAGAGTTAGGAAAGGAGAAAAGTGGGAGTTAAACAATTTTGATAACAGCTGAAAATAGAGG
>PVHY01006438.1:48944-74750 GCA_004024945.1 Uropsilus gracilis | reverse complement strand
AGGGCAAAAATTTTCTCCCAGTTGGTTGGGTTTCTTTTTGTTTTGCTTATTGTCTCTTTTGCTGAACAGAAACTTTTTAGTTTTATATAGTCCCAGCTGTTTATGCTTTCCTTCATTTTTTTGCCAGCCATAGTTGTTTCCCCAAATGGATTTCTGAGGTGAAATTCATGAAGGGTTTTGCCCAGGTTTTCTTCTATGTATTTTATGGTTGCAAGTCTCACTTCCAGGTCCTTTATCCATTTTGAGTTATGAGGGTGTTATCCTGGTCCATTTTTTTTTACAAGTTTTGATCCGTTTTTCCCAGCTCCATTTACTGAAGAGGCTATCCTTGTTCCAGGGTATGTTTTTTGCCCCTTTGTCAAAGATTAATTGACTGTATATGTGTGGTTTTATTTCTGGGTATTCAATTCTGATCCATTGGTCTGTTTGTCTGTTTTTGTACCAGTACCATACTGTTTTAAGTGTTATGGCTTTGTAGTACAGTTTGAAGTCTGGAATAGTAATACCTCCATTCTCCTATTTGTCAAAAGGGTTTTAGCTATTCGGGTCTTTTGTTGTTCCATATGAATTTCAGTAATTTTTGTTCTATCTCTTTAAAATATGACATTGGGATCTTTATTGGAATTGCATTGAATCTGTAGATGGCCTTTGGTAGTATGGCCATTTTGATAATGTTGATTTTTCCGATCAATGAACAGATTTTTACATAATCTATTTCTTTTAAGAATGTTTTATAGTTTTCTTTGTGTAGGTCTTTTATGTCTTTTGTTAGGTTAATTCCCAAGTATTTGATTTTCTTTGGTGCAGTGGTAAATGGGGTGTTTTTTCTAATTTCTTCTTCTGATTGATTCTTTGCATATATGAATGCTGTTGATTTTTGTGTGTTGACTTTGTATCCAGCTATCTTATCAAATTGGTTTGTTATTTTAATCAGCTTTTCTGTCAGTTTTTCTGGGTTCTCTACATAGAGAATCATATCATCTGTGTATAATGATAATTTTATTTCTTCATTCCTTATTCGAATTCCTTTTATGTCTTTCTCTTGTCTTATTGCCCTAGCTAGGACTTCCAGAACTATGTTGAAACTATGTTGGAGAGAGTGGGCATCCTTGCCTGGTTCCGGACCTTAATTGGAATGGTTTCAGTTTTTCCCCATTGAGGATGACATTTGCTGTGGGTCTGTCATATATAGTTTTTATTATGTTCAGGTATGTTCCTTTAATACCAATTTTTTCCAGGGCTTTCATCATGAAAGGATGCTGAACTTTATCAAATGCTTTTTCCGCATCTATTGATATGATCATATGGTTTTTGTTTTTCTCTTTGTTGATGTGATGGATTATGTTGATTGATTTTCGAATGTTGAACCATCCCTGTGCCCTTGGGATGAATCCCACTTGGTCATGATGGATGATCCTTTTTATGCAATGTTGGATTCGGTTTGCCAGGATTTTGTTTAGAATTTTTGCATCTGTGTTCATTAGGGAGATTGGTTTGTAGTTCTCTTTCTTTGCACTATCTTTATTTGGTTTTGGAATTAGTGTGATGTTTGCTTCACAGAAGGTATTTAGTAGCTTACCTTTCTTTCTCAATTTTTTGAAAGAGTTTTAATGGTACTGGTGTTAGTTCCTCTTTGAATGTTTGGTAGAACTCATTTGTAAAACCATCAGGACCTGGGCTTTGTTTTTAGGGAGAGTTCTGATGACTGCCTCAATTTCACTGCTTGTGATTGACCTGTTTAAGTTTTCTATTTCTTCTTTGTTCAATTTTGGATGACTGTATTGTTCCAGGAATTTGTCCATCTCTTCCAGGTTGCTGTATTTGTTTGCGTATAGATGTTCGTAGTAGTCTCTAATTGTCTTTTGGATTTCTGCTGGGTCTGTTGTAATATCTCCCTTTTCGTTTATGATCCTGTTTATTTGAGTTTTCTCTCTTCTTTTCTTTGTAAGCCTTGTCAGGGGTTTGTCAATTTTATTTTTTCAAAGAACCAGTTTTTGGTTTTGTTTATCTTCTCGATGGTCTTTTTGGTTTCTATTTCATTAATCTCCGCTTTTATTTTTGTTGTTTCTTGTCTTCTGCTGGGTTTTGGATTTTTTTGTTGCTCTTTTTCTAAGTCTTCAAGTTGGGAGATTAGAGTATTTCTTTGGGCTTTTTCAATTCTTTTTGTTCGGGCCTGTACTGCTATGTACTTTCCTCGTTCATTTTGCTGCATCCCACACATTTTGGAACGTTGTGTCATCATTGTCGTTTGCCTCCATGTAGGTTTTAATTTCTTCTTTGATTTCCTCTTTTACCCAGTGATCTTCCAGAAGCCTGTTTTTCAGTCTCCATGTAGTGTATACTCTCCTTATTTTCTTTTCATTGTTGATTTCTAATTTGATGCCTTTATGATCGGAGAAAAAGGTTGGTATTATTTTCATCTTTGTGTATTTGTTCAGGTTTGTCTTGTGGCCTAATATATGATCAATTTTAGAGAATGAACCATGTGCATTTGAAAAAAAAGTGTATTCTTTTCCTTGGGGGTGTAGTGTCCTGTATATATCTATTAAGTCCATTTGGTCTAGCTCTTCCTTTAAAGCTTTTGTTTCTTTGTGTAGTTGCTGTTTTGTTGATCTCTCTTTTGTTGAGAGTGGCATGTTAAAATCTCCTACCACGTATGTATTCTCATCAATATTTGATTTCAGTTCTACTAGTTGTTGTTTTATGAATTTTGGTGCTCCCTCATTAGGTGCATATATGTTGATAATTGTTATGTCTTTTTGGTGGATTGACCCTTTAACCATTAGGTAGTGGCCATCTTTATCTTTTGTCACTTTTGTTAATTTGACGTCTGCTCTGTCTGATACAAGAATGGCAACTCCTGCTTTCTTGTTGGGGCCGTTTGCTTGTAGTGTAGTTTTCCAGCCCTGCACCTTTAGTCTATGCTTATCCTTAGTGATCAGATGTGTTTCTTGGAGGCAGCAGAATGTTGGGTTCTGTTTTCTGATCCAGTCTGCAACTCTTCGTCTTTTGACTGCTGAGTTTAGACCATTGACGTTTAGGGTGATTATTGATATTTGCGATTCTAATGGTTTCCTGGTGGTCATTTGGAATTTATTTTGTGTTTTGTTTTTTGTAGTTGTTCTTCTTATGGTTTTGATCTTGAGACCTCCTGCAAAATTTCTTGGAGTGGGGGTTTAGTGGTAGCAAATTTCTGGAGACTTTGCTTGTCGGAGAAGGTTTAATTTTTCCTTCGTAGAGGAAGGATAGTATTCTTGGCTGGCACATTTTTTCTTGGAGTTTTTTGTAGATGTGACTCCATTCTCTCCTTGCCTGGAGTGTCTCTTCAGAAAAATCTGAGGTCAGTCTAATTGATTTTCCTTTGTAGGTTATCTGTTTCTTTTCTCTAGCCATTCTCATTATTTTTTCCTTGGAAAAAATAATGTTCTTGGAAGTTTTACGATGATGCGTCTCACTGTGGCTTTTCTTTCATTAAAGTAGTTCGGTGTCCTTTTGGCTTTCTGTATGTCTATTTTCATTTCTTTCTTCAGATTTGGGAAGTTCTCCTCTATTATTATATTGAAAAGCCTTTCAGTTCCCATAACTCTCTCTTCTCCTTCTGGGATTCTTATTATTCTTATGTTTCTTTTCTTTAAGGAATCTGACATATCTCTGAACTTGTCTTCAGTCTTATTACTTTGTTTTTCTCTCTCTTTTTCTTTTTTTGTCTTCTCTATTTCTGTATCCTCAAGCGTGCTGATTCATTCCTCTATTTCATCTATTCTACTGCCATCAGCCTTGTCTCTTCTATAGTGTTTTCTCTATAAAATTTTACCTCACTTATTGAGTTTTTTACTTCTAAGCCACTATTATTTTCTTATTTAAAGCTTAATTTCTACTTTCCACTCATTAATTTTGTCATTTCATTCATTTTTTTCCTGAATTTTGTTGTATCCCTGATTAGCTTCTCTGAGCTGTCTTGTATCGCTTTGACTCGTCTTTTGCTTTTTCTTTCATCTTTTGCTTTTCTTTATTATGTCAATTTTGAATTCTCTAGCAGGGAGATAAAATCTCTGAAGAGTCATTCTCTGCTTCTAATGACATAATACCTTGACAAGTCAAGGTGCCAATGTTATTTTTTAAATAATTTTTGTGTCCTCATTTTTTTGCTTTAAATTTCCTTTTTTTCTAAATAATATCTTGTTGGGCACGGTGGCACATGCCTTTAACGCAGCCTAGAGTGTGGCTGAGACTAGGAATCGCTTGCGTCCATGGGTTTGAGACCCACCCAGGGCAACATAGTGAGATCTAGCCTCAAAAAGTAGCTGGGCGTGGTGGCTGTGGCTGTAATCTCAGCTGCCTGGGAAGCTGAGGCTGGGGATCACTTGAGTCCATGGTACCCCAGGCAATGTGAGCCTGTGGTTCCCTGGGCAAAATAGTGAGAGATAGTCTCTCTCTCTCTCTCTCTCTCTCTCTCTCTCTCCATATATATATAATTATATATATTTATAAATATATATAATTATATATATATGTACAGTAGGTTAGAGAGTTAAACTGCTTTAATTTTCCTGAAGTTGGTGTTGTGACTTTATTTCGCTTGATTTTATATTTTTGGCTTTTGCTGACTTCCATAACGACTGAGAATTGTCTTGTAGTTACTGAGTCAGTGTGCAGGCAAGACCTGGAGGCACCCATCACCCATGCAAATGTGCTGGCAGGGGAAGGGTCAGTTTGAGTCTGTGCCACCACAGATAACCCTCCTCTCTGAGGAGGGATCTGAGATTCTGTAAGGGATCTTATACTCTGTGTACTTCAAGAGGTCAGACCCAGTCCCAGTAATGGAGGAAGGGTGTGTAGTCCTTGTTCTTAACTTCGGACACTCAGCCTGTGTGAAGCACCCCAGCTCTTCCATGCATGTTTCCCTCAGTCATGGGTGTGGACCACCACACTGTCTAGCTTTCTCTCACCCCTCGTAACCCCCTACTGAACCACTGTCTTCTGTACCCCTCGACCCCAACCACAACTTCCAAGCATTTCTCTGCTCCTCCTTCCTCTAATCAAGCTTCCTCTAATCAAGCATGACTCTTCTGTCTCTTCTCTGTAGTAGTCTGTATTGGTCTCTAATGTGCAAGGGGTATTTCAGTTTCACCCCAGTCGTGGGCCTCCCCCCTGCGTACAGAGTCCCTCTTGTTAACTGTTGTATAATCCTCTTATAGAAAAACAAGTAACCTTCTCCATCACTCTCTTGGTTTTCTTATCTGAAGTATTGAACATCCCTATCTAGCTCTCTGTCTCTCTATCTATCTCTCTATCTATCTGTCTGTCTGTCTGTCTATCTATCTAATCTATCTGTCTTTTTGCAGCTAGGTCTCACTATATTCCCGGGGATCCGCAAACTCTCATTGCCCAGGGTACCTCAGACTCATGCCATCCTCAGCCTCAACCTCCCATGTAGCTGGGATTACAGGCGTGCACTACCACGCCCAGCTATTTTTTGAGACTACGTATCACGATGTTGCCCCAGGTGGGTCTCGAACCCATGGACTCAAGAGATTCCCAGTCTCAGCCTCCCGTTCTAGACTGGGATAAAAGCCGCATGCCACCGCACCCATCTTAGTATTGAATATTTAAACAGTTACATATTTACCTGAACATCCTCAAATATAAATCACCGGGAATGCAATTTTCCTTGGTCCTGCCCCCTTGCAAAACCCTACATCACACAGGTTCTCCAGGCTGAATCAGGGTCTGATCGCCTTAGTTTTCCATTCCTAGAAATTCTGGGTTTCTTGTGTTTAAAAAAAATTCTGCTCTTTTAATCAAAAACTTTTTTTTTAACATTCCAGATACTAGAATACTTGGCTTGAATGGAAATTAAGTATGAGACCAAATCTATGCTTTACATAAAGGACTATGAAACCTTGAAATGACACTGGATGCCAGTGTCACATCCCTTCTCATTTCTTCTTCTCTTTCTGTCATGTTCCAGGCTCCCTGGTTTTGCTCCTATCATCGGGGTAAAGCTATCAAGGAAAGGATATCCACCAGTGTGTCCTAATAGTCTGGATGTCTGGATACTGCATGTATCCTCATCGATTCAAACCTACCAGTCTTATGAAGTCTCAACAGTACAGTCTTTAAAACTTGTTTTTATAATTTAGCATGATGTGAACACTTTATAAACATTTCATTGGTTCCATAAATTCAAAGTCTGAGCCCTTAAGTTTACTAAGTGCTTGCAATAGGTCAGTTACCAGCACACCATTTCATTTAATCCTCAAGCAATCCTAGGATACTGTTATAATTATTTCCATTTTCCAGAAGACAATCCTTGTGCTTAAAAAGTTGACATCTTGCTCAGGGTAAAAAAACTTTTGGGCAGATCCAGAGTTTAAGTTAGGCCTGTCTACTTTTAGAGCTTCCTCTTAACTTTCACAAGGAATTAACAAGGGTTTGGTATTCCCTTAAGTCAGTGGGGGTAAGCAAAGCTGCAATCTTGAGATGAGACTGATGCTGAGGTTGGCAGAGCAAAGTTGCTCATAAAAAGACAGGCTGGTGTTGAACCTATCACCCTGGATACCTGTCCCCCCGGACTGTCAGGTTTACAAAAACTCTCTTTAAGTCATTTGAATTGATTATTTGCTACTTGCTATGGAAAAATACTCATTGACCAGTAGGGTTTGTCTGAGATCCTTTACCCTTTCCTACCTCTTCTGCTTTATTTAAAGTCTTTCCTATAGAAACATATTATTTAATGAAAGTTTAATTGATATTTATCATATTTCAGTAGAAAATCAAACTATAGCAATAGTGTGACTTTTCAACTTAAAATGTATTCACATGTCTTTGTTCTGGGAATTTATTTATCTTTCATTTTCTGTTTTTATCTCATGCCTCTAAGAGTTTATAAAAACCCCACTCTACCCTGAAAAAGAGATAACATTTATTTTTTGGTCATTATTGCAAGCATACTCTCTAGTATACAAAGCCCTTTCACACTCACTCACAAGCTAATTTATTTCTTTGAGAGCCGCACAATCCCAGCCCTGTGGAGAGACTACCACAGTCAGATATCAGTGACTGGTTTAGAAATGATCTGTCTTTGTCCAAGCTGAAGTCTCTTCTGCATCCTTGATTATGTCTAAATGATGCCTTTATCCTTACACAGAACCACTTTCTTAAGCCACCAGGAAGCACTTGATTTGTTTACTAGCCTCAGGGATGAGATAAAGCAGCTTTCTGTAGGGTAATCACACAACTAGGTGAGCCACCCCTGAGTTATGGCTTTGGAGAAAATGGTTTTGAATGCTGAAAGGATCCGGTGTTATGCCAACTTATTTACTAAGGAAGCTGCTCAGCCATTCTGGGAAACTGGATGGGTGAGCAAAAGGGAATTCAGAACACTTCCATGTGGGGATACTTGAGGTAGCTCTGATTGTCTTGGCAGGGAGGGAGTCTGGGGGAAAGGGCTGTTAGGGGGAATAGCACCTGTGGATTCTGTCCTGGAGAAGACTTACACAGATTCCACAGCCACAGAGCTTGGGATCTACAGTGCACAAGTTTCCCCAGTGCTGTGGCTTAGATGGTTAACTTAAGGGGCAAGTACAGTCTGAAGAGAACAGAGCCAGGTGTTTCAGGGATATCCTAATAAGGTCTCTAGTGTAGGAGCGATGACCCAGATACCTAATATTCTCACCAGGAGGAGAGATGACCCTTACTCCTTGAGTCCTGATGTGCCTGCACTACTACATGGGTCAGGTGGGGCTCTTAAAAGGCAATTTCAGACACAGCAGTGATATTAGAGTCTACCAGGCCTGCTCTCAAAACCTCATTCATTCATTGAGACCTACTATGTGCAAATGTTTTAAGTTCCAGAAATTAATGGAAATAAGTATGTATGTTAGTAGGGCAAGGGAAGGTGGTCTGTGTTGCAAGTCTGGAAATTTTTCAAAATATGATAAACTAGATTCTCATTTAAAAAAAGGACATAATTCTTTTCTTAAAATGACAATATTTATAATTGAAAGTCATCTCATTTATAAGCACTGCAAGTTCAAGTAACAGACCTGCATGAGGGACTGAAAAGTCAGAGATCAGGGGGGTCAGCATCTGAGAGTCCTTGAAAAGGATCCTGCAGCTGTGAGAGCAAATCCCACCCCAGTCTGAAGGGTAAGCAGGGAACAGAATGGTACCCAAGCCTGTCTCCTTGTAAAGGAATTAGACACTCCTGTGAGCATCATCTGGAATGAGGTGGATCCCCAACTAGAACAAGGGCAGCGGGCCCTGGGGGAGAGGCCTAGCCTACTGACCTACAGCTATCTTAAGAGCCTGGGTCCCCCAGATGCTTGTTACTGGAGCATCCTCCATTGAGATACAGCATTGTTGCTGATTGCAGTTATACATTCAGTACCAGAGAAAATGGACAGGAGCGAAAGATGTTCATCACATGACTTTAAATAGTGTCTCACTCCCAGACCATACACAAGGCTCTAGGAATTAATAAATCTTTTAAAAGCAGCAATTATTCTGTGACAGGTGTAATGGCATTGTATGGTATCTCTGCAGGCATGATAAATTTGTTTATTTGTTAGGTTGAACATTTAAAATATGGCAATACTTTTGTAACTGCATTGTCGTTTCTTTATTTTCATGACATTAGATGATTGAAAAATGAAAGGATTAGGTCTGGGCTTTCTGAATCTCAGAAAAGTCCTGCCTGGACTGGATGTCAAGGATCCCACACCCCCCCCCCAAGTGTTAAGGGGAGGGGAGCTTCCTTCTCAAATGTGGTTCCTGGTCCATCACATATACCTCACCTGGAATTTGCTTAAAACATAGAAGCTACCTTTCAACTAGATTACCAGTTGATTTCTAAATACAATATCTGAGAAGCAAACTGTAGGAGCTACAAGGACGAGATGAGTCCGTACCAGCTTTGAGCCTGGTGACGGTGCTCAACCCTGTCTCTCTGTGCAGCCTGCATGGGCACAGTCTTCAGCAGGAATGGCTGAGAGCTCGCCTGCTTTGCTGTGATTGGGATCAGGAGCAAGCACCCTCTGATAAGTTACCCCAGCCCTCCAGAGAAAGGCAGAGGTCAAGGAAAAACCAGGCTCTGAGGTTCAGTCACGCACCATCTTACTCACAAATGTTCTCAGTTATTATCATGTTTTAAATTTAGCAAATAAAAGTTCATGGATATTTACTTGCTTTCTTGTTCTATGAATCAAATTCAGAGAGATGGAAAGTAAAAGGATGGCTGCCAGAAGTTAGGGGGGAGGAGAAAATAGGGAGTTTTAATTTTTAATGGGTCAGTTTCGGTTTTGCAAAATGAAGTGTTCTGGAGACAGAGGCTGATGATAGCCGCACCATAATGAAAAGATCCTTAATAGCCCTGAACTCATACACTGAAAATTGATGACAACGGTAACATCTCTGCTCTGTATATATTGCCACAATGAACGAAAACTTGAGGAGGGACAATCAGTGGGACCCCTGACTGACTGGATGTGAGCCCCAGGACAGCTGCTCTGCCAGTTCCAGCAGCCTCCACACCAAAGTCCATCCCGAGTCCTTCCTGACTTGCAGCTATTTATTCCTCACTTTCTCTCCCCTAACCAAAGACTCAGTGCTTAGCCATAGGCTCTGGAGACCAGAACTAACAAAATCACATTGCAGAGGCTTGTCTGTCAGAAAAATGGCAGGTGCGCTGGGACCAAGTAAAGGAAGAACCACATCTTGACAACCTGAGGCCTGGCCATGACCCAGAGTCAGATGCCCCTTGCCCTGGGAACCTTCTGGGAGTTACCACCATCCACTGTCTGGTCTCTGAGTGGTGGCTCAACATGGATACTGGAGGATGGCCAAAAGGCAATCCTGTGGCCTTGGCCACCAGGTGCTCAAATGTGGGAGATGGAGCTGGGGCTTCACGTCTTCTTCCGGCCCGTACTGCTCCCAGTGGGTTCCCTTCTCCCAGAAGTGGAGGTTCCATAACTGGGGTCCTGTTGGAGTGATCCTGTCAAAACTGTTAGTACAGGCATGTCAGGACTCAAGGACTCAGTCATCTCTCCTCCTGGTGAGATTATCATGTATCTGGGTCATCACTCTTACAGTAGAGACCTTATTACTGGGATACCCCAGTGTCCCTGCCTGGGGGTACACAGCCTTTCCTCAGAGGGAAAGAACCATGAGGTAAAAGCCAAATTGAAGACCAGTTGCCCCCAGTGCTGACTCACTGCCATGACTGGTCTGACGAGGAGAGTCTGGGCAGTTAGATTCAGCGGCTGGAGGCCTGGGAATTGGGCTCCTGGGCTCAAGCTCAAGGCTGCAATAGAGCTCTCCATTTCAGCCGCCAGCACTGAGGGTGTCTGGTTTCCCCCCTTTGTGCTCAGAGTCTCTCATTCCACTGCCACCTCCAAAGCCAACCTTTAACAGATGTCACTCTGAAATGGGACCTGGAGGAAAAGAGACCTGCAATTGCAAGGGCTGGAGGTGTTTTTTATTGAGCATGGGAGAGGCAGGAGTGAGGGAGGGGGCCTGGAGGTGAAGATGGGCACCGATGGAGGTAGGAAAGGGTACTGGGGGCTGAGGAGGGGCACCTGGGAGGTGGGGACAAGTCCCTGGGGGCAGAGGAGAGCAATGCAAAGAAGAGGGCCAGAGGCCCTCCCTGAGAGGCAAAGGCAAGCTATTAAACCTTGAGGGGAAAGACACAGAGACTGCCAAACAGGGCTCCAAAGGAATGAGTGGAAAATATGGGCCAGATGATACTCTGCTATTTGAGCTTGAGTTGGATGAAAGAGGAGGCATGGCAGAATTAGGCGAAGAAATAATATATTTTCCCAGCTGCTCAGTTAAATAGTCTTCTCTGTAGACTAATTCTGAGCTAGAGAGACAAAGAGAACTCTTAGGGTCTTTCAAGTAACTCTTAGGGTCTTGGGACCAGATCCATTACATGAGTCACACAACAAAATACAGAGTTCCTCACTGGTGGCCTGAGTCCTTGGCTTCTCCCGTTCCTGGGGTGTAGGGGTCCTCATTTAAAGCATTAATTTGCTTGGTATGCTGAGGAAATAAGAGATCTTCTAACATACTTTTCAGCAGCCCTTTGCTCACGGGAGCCTGACAGGACAGAGAGGCTGCTTCCAAGCCAGGCAGGGCCCTGCCTGTATCCAGCAGAGCCAGTGACAGCACAGTCACCAAGCACACCGGAAGCCGTTGGGGGGTCTGTCCATTCACACAGACTCCATTTACGTGCTTGGTACACGTTCTCCCCAAACTTTCATCTTTGTGTTAAAAACACCCGGTCAAACTTTTAGACTCTTCCAGTTTCTTCCGTTCCCAGGTACCAACAATCCTCCCCCCACCCAACCTGCTGTTATAGCACCAACTCACTGAATGATAATTGCTGATACACCTGCCTCCCTCCCCTCCAGCCTGAGTGAGCTGTTTGCTCTTTGGTGGGAGGTGAGGGTCAAGCGTGACGTGGAGGGGATATCCTTTCTTGCTTCTGAGAAGTGTGAACCTTGATATCCTGAACCAGGCGTTTTCAAGGGCACTGAGGATGCTGTGCCTGTTGCCAGGCCAGTCAGTCTGCCTTTTCTGAACCTCACAGCTGAGCTGGGGACAGGTGGCTGGGAGCACTCAGAGCGGCAAGGAGGAAGTCTTTGCAGAGCCCGTCGAGGGAGGGAACTTGGGAGGAACCTAATCACACAGAAGAGGACACAGGTGAGTCCCTCTCCCTTGTAAGAGCATCCAGTTCTCTCAGAGAAAATTATCTTTGGGGATGAATGGGATGACAAGAGGGGGGTGGGCACTTTCAACCTGAGACTTATTCTAGGGGGTGGGAGGGAGGGTAAGGAGTGATAGGAAGGGAAGGTTCCCATAGAAAACAAAGTAACTGAGCAAGGAGAGTTCTCTGGTGGTGGAGGTCAAAGGCCAATTAAAAACTAAGATGCTGAAATTTGTAGTTGAATCTAAGCTTCCCCTCTGGGTTCCTGTGACTCCCAAATCTGTGTGTTGGAAGCTGAAAGAAGAGCTGTGCTGCTGGGCATGGAAACAGGGATCCAGGGACTGGAGGACTGTAGACAGGGTCTCCTGCTGCCCCTCAGAAATCAGAGGTCTAAAGCAATGGTTTTCACCCGAGCTGCACATTGTAACCCACCAGTCAGAAGTGTATTTTAAAACACAATTTCTGGAGCTCCTACCCCTTTCAAAATTCTAACCTAACCCATGTGATGGTGACTATAAAGGTGTTCCCTAAGTTCTTTGAAGGTGTGGAAATGCTGAGGACTGCTGGTCTGAAGGCAAGAATCAGTAAGGAGTCTTCAATGAGAGCCCCAAATGGGAAGTGGAGAGTCAGAAACTCAGGCTAGCAGGTCACAATGAAGAGAGTTGGCCTTTCAGTAGCTCCCTCTGCTTTGGAGGACCCACAAAGACCACGGAACTTGGCACTTGCATAATAATTACAATATAATAATTATAATAATATAATTATTATATTATAATAATATAATAATAATAATATTATTATTATAGCAACTATGTTCAGAGTATATGTTCCATGCAGGATACTACTCCTGATGCTCACAAGTGCTGATTCATTGAAATTTCACAGCACCATTTAAGGTGGCTGCAAACATCCCATTTCGCAGATGAAGGCACAGAATGCTGAGACATGGTATCAGAGAACAACAGTCAAGATTCGAATCTGAGGACTGACCACACAGCTAAGGTAGAATGCACAGTACCCCAGTAGGCCCAGAGAAAACAGGACTTGGGACGGGTAGGGGCAGGGGAAGCAGAAGCTCACTCTAAGTGACAGCAAGGATGACCTCAAAAGCCTTGCTTGACACAGGTTATCAGGGCCAAGAGTTGGATGCCAGGGCGGTGGGCGTTGGGCTGCAGGGTCAGGAGGGTGTAGTGCTGGGCTCCAGGAGTCATCCAGGACCTGCCCAGCCTCAGCTTGACTGCAGGCCAGGCCTCTGTGTCCACAGCCTGGGCGGTGCCCGTGAGCCCCCAAGTCCCTAAGGGCCCTTCAGAGGAGATAGCCTGGTGCTAAGGCAGATGCTGCCCTTTCTGTGGCTGCCCAACCCTTTGGTTTTGGTATCAGCTTTTCTGTGGCCTCTAAATGATTGCTATGTTCCACTTTTATTTTAGCTTGTGGAAATGAGAAAAAGTCTTGGTTGCACTAGTCTGTAACTTTGGTATTGTTTGCTTCTAATTATATGTGGGGACATAGGCATTACAATAAATTGAATTCACAGATAATTTCCAAACTTAGAAATTGCTAGGGACTCCTGGTGTCAGACTTCTCCAGACACTGGAGTTCACATATATCGAACAAAATAAAACAGTTCACAAGGATCAGGGGAAGAGAATGGTTTGAATCAAATTCCTCATCTCCGCTCCAAACATTTGTATTCCAGGCTGTGCTCAAGATTTCATGTTTTAAAATCCCCAAGAGATCCGATGTACCAGAGCTGAGAAGGCAGTAGTCAGAAAGGCCTATGAACCAGAAATCTGTCAGTGCTTCCCAACTGGTTCTATTTCCCCATGAAAAAGTGAGCAGATAGCCGAGGCTACTCAGAGAAGTGGAACGAACCCTGGCTGAGAGCTGGAGCACTAAATTTTAGTCCTGGCTTTGCCCCAACTAGGTGGTTGGTGCTTACATATCCATAGCATTCAAGGATTTCAGTTTTATTTGTGGAGTAAAACAATTGGACAGAATAATCCCCAGCCCTTCCCAGTTAGGAATGTATCTGGTTCTATGAGAGTTGAATTTCTTATTATTCAGTGAGATTGAGAATCCTTCTAAAGCACTGGGCATCAATTTTTAGCCTCTCTTCCTGATTCTGCAAGGGAATTTGGTGAGACTGTTTAATGAGCTCTCTCGTTTTACATTCACATCAAAAAAGCCTATTATGCCAGTAAACCCTGACCCAAGAAATTTGCTATTTGCCCAACTCCCAGAAATCTCCTTTGAGTTTCATGCTCATCTTTTCCTGGAAACCCCAGAATTACAGATTTCAAAACCATGACTGTATGTTAAGAAGACCTGGGAAGCTTTTTTGAAATATTGGTACTTGGATCCTACCCCCAGACAATTGAATAAAAATCTTGGGGGTGAGACTTAAGCTCTATGCTTCTAAAACTGATTGTGATGTATAACAAGTTTAGAGCAGAGGAGGTCTGAACTTAGCAGGGATAACTGGGCTCTTTAGGTACCTCTTTATAATCAAGTAAAAGCAGTGAAAGTGTAGGGTTGAAATTACTATGGCCTGGTCTTCTTTGCTTAGGCCTAAATGGCAGCATTTTAGATATACCAGATCAATATTTATGGAATCAAACATCAAATATGTTGTATAAGTGAAATGAAAAAGTCAAGCCTACTGGCACCACCAAATACCTTCTATTTGGCATGAGTAGAATCTCTTGAGATTCAGTTTTCTTGCCTGCCAGTATTCCCGCCTACCTTTGGACTGTTAGGTGAGTCAGATTACAGTTTGCAGATACATGCGAACTGACTTTGTAAACAATAAAATGCTATACAATTTGAATGGGTTTGATCACCTTATATGTAGAAAGAGATCAATAATGTTCAGCAAACATTATTCCAGATATTCCCAAATTAACATACAAATTCAAAGCAATACCAATCAAAATCCCAAAAACCTTTTAAACAGAAATCAATAAGTTGATTCTAAATTGCATGGTAATGCAAAGGATCTGAAATAGTTCTTAAAAAGAAATACAAACTTGAAGGTCTCACACTGTATAGTTATGAAGCAATAGTAATCAATATACTATGATATTAGTGTAAAGAAAGGCACACAGTTCAATTAAACAGAGTAATCCCAAAATAAAAGTGTGTGGATATTATCAAACTTTATTGCATACCACTTAAAACATTTATAATGGAACATAGATGGAAATAAAATAACTACAACTACAAAATTACTAGAAGAAAACATAGAAGAAAAAGATAAGTGACCTTAGCTTAGGCAGTTATTAAATAGGACATGTAAAGCAAAAATTGATAAAGATTTCTTCAAAATTTGAAACTTCTGCTCTTTCAAAGGTAGTGCTAAAGAATTAAAGGATAGTTATGTGCTGGGAGAAAGCATTTCCAAAGCATTTATCTAACAGAGGACCTGAATCTGTAATATATAAAGAATATATGCATACAACTAGATAAAAAGAAAATAAAAAACCAACTCATTTTTTAAAATCGTTACAATTTTAAATACATTTTTACAATTTTAAATACATTTTTAAAATCGTTACAATTTTAAATACATTTAAATACATATTTTGCATAGATATATGCAAATGAACACATGAGAAGATGCTAACATCATTAATCAATGAGAAATTGCTGCATAACCACTAGAATAAGATTAAAAGTACTGTTGCAGAGATATAGAATGACTACAACTCTTATATCTTAAAAAGATTATAGTCAATTGGGAAAACATTTTAGCAATTTCTTATAAAGTTAAAAAAACACTTACCATATGACCCAGGGATTTTAACTGCTTATGTCTACAACAATCCTCATTAAACTATCCTTATCAGTTATGTTCATATCCAAAAATTGAAAATAACTTAAATATTCATTAGCCTATGAATGGACATACCAACTGTGGTATATCCATATCATGAAATACTACTCAGAAGGAAAAAAGAATGAGTGGAGACAGATACATTAGCCTGAATGAAACGCTTAATATACTAAGTGAAAGAAGTCAGACACAAAGGCTACAAAACAGTTTGGTTTCATTTTTGTGAAGTTCTACACTTTCTATCATGGCAGAAAGCAGATCAGAGGTTGGCAAGGGTCACAGGGTAAGCAGAAGGGATTGAACACAGAGGGAACTTTTGGAGATATGGAAATATTCTGTATTATGACAGCACACACTGTATGTATTTGTCAAAACTCACTAAAATACTTAATTAAAAGTAGCGAGTATCCTTGTATTTAAAATATACCTAAGGAAAAAAATTTTTGAAGTCTTCTGTCTGCCTTCATGATGCTAGGAATGTCAATATCTATCAGGCTTTCTTTTTATTGCCAACTGCTTACAATAAAAAGTACATTACAAATGCTATGATAGAGATCTGTACACAGGATAGAGAAAGATTGATTCTAACCAGAAGAGGGAGAGAAGACAGATAGTATTTGAGCCAACTCTTGAAAGATAGGTAGCTACTTGCCAAGTAATAAAAGAAAGAAAAGCTATTCTAGGCAGCAAGAGCAGAAGAACTAAACCTCACAAGCTGGAAATAGCTAGATGTATTCCAGTAAATGCAAGTGGTTGGTTGAAATATAAGGTTTCAAGAAGACCATGTCCAAAGATGAAAATGTGGATAGCAACAGAGATTGAAGGGTCTCAAGCCCATAATAAAGCACTCAGGTTTTATCCTATAAACAAAAAGGAACTGCTGAGTAGTTTTAAGTTGTGACAAACATATTTAGTTTTGTGTTTTGTAAAGATTACTCAAAACTAGAGAAGAGGAAAGATTGGTGAGCGGTGGCTGCTGGACTGAATGAAGATTAAAGAATTTTAAATACTTGCAGTATAAGATAATCTTGAGTTTTGTTCTCTGAAATAGAGTGATGTGCAAGGGACATTTATGAGAGATACTGAGAGTATATCTGACAAAATGTATTGAAGTTGCTGTATAAGAGAAGTATGAGGAGTCAAAGATAACTCCTTGGATTCTGGCCTGACCTCAGTGAATGAATGAGATTTCCCAAGGAGCTCACAGAGTGGCAAGGAAGGCATGGAGGTGAGATGGCAGAGAATGGGAAGTCTTCATACAAAATAGTGAAACTCAGAAGTTAAAATAATGGTCAAATAAGTGCAGATGACCTAGGAGAGTTTAATGTAGTAGGTTATAGAACAAGGGAACTTTTAGGGAAAAAGAGGGTCAACATTTTGAAATGCCTCATACAGATCAAACATGATGAAGAGAAGGTGAGTTTACTAAGTGTTCAAATGGGAAATTATGGGTATTTTTACCACCTAGTGGTTGCAATAAAATTGGGGTGGCAGAAACTATTGCAGAAGGTGTAGCAATGAATGAGTTAAGAGAATATGGGGAAAGTGAGCAGTTTAGCTGTTAAATGGAAGAGAGTAAAATTGAATAGGTATAGGAAGATAGAGAATCAAAGCTTTTTGTGTATTGAAAAGACTTGATGAATTGTAGAGGTGGTGAGGAAGTATCAGTGGACTAAAAGAAGTTAAAAATATAGAGGTACCAATGAAGAAAAAATTTAGTCATAGAGACAGGAAGTATGAAAACAGGGAGACAGCACCATTTCTTCTGAAAGAAAATAGAGGACAAATACAGCAATGGGTTACTTTGAAGGTTTGGGAACAAGGAATTAAGGGAGTTTGTGGCTGAGACTTATTTCTCAATAGATTTGAGGAAAGAAGCAAACATTGGAATGCCTGTTGCAAAGGATTGGAAGAGAGATAATCTGTGAATTGACAAGGACATTGAAAGTCCAACTCCATTATTTGTACTGTCATCTGTCTACAATGGTTTTTGCTTTTCCTGTATTTTATTGAGCTGCCTTTGGGTGGCAACCAGGAAACAAATTGCTACATTGATCCAAGATTTGAATGTAACAAGGAAGATATGGTAGAAAGAAATGGTAAAAGCATTTAGAGTGGAGGAACCAATGAATTCCAGGAACTAGTCTGGATGGGGGGAAAAGTGGAACTATGGTGATAAACCTGACAAGAAAAAACAAACAAACAAAAAAAAACAGCAACATCAGAGATCTAAGCATTTTAGTGTGAATGGCAAACAGATAACACTGGTAGAGCAGGATAGTATAGTTGTGACTAAGAGTAGGGTACTCAAAATTTGAAATTCAGAGGGAAGATAATTCTGAATAATGACAAGATCCAAGCTATGACTATGGTAGCTGAAATCTGAAGGAGGGGAAAGTGCTCAGGCTAAAATGTCACATGAGTCTTTATATGAGTTCTCAAAGTCTCCAGCATGATGTGGATAGAAAGGGATATCATGTGTGGGATGTCAAAATTCTTACTGCATTGGGAAGGAAAGAACAAGAAGGTCAGAACATATAACAAGAATGGCTTGGAGTTCAAAGAAAAAGTTTTTGCATAAAAGTATCTGAGTAATATTTTGGTAAAAGTAATAGGGAGCAAAGATGTTACTTCTACACCTAAAGTGTTTAGGATATAATTGAGATGGGGTCTCTCATTCAGGAGAATGTTCTTCTTATTTGGAGAATGATCTTGTGCCTTGGACAGGTTCCTGTAAGACAATAAGGTAGAAGAGGAGGAAGATGACGCTACAAATCATCAGATAATAACAGGGCATGCGTAGGAGACAGGGGAACAGCTGCTGGAAACCAGAGAAAAGGAAAACAGGTCATGGTCTGGGCCTGCCCAGACACCACAATAAAAGGGCCATTAATATCTGAGCTGGCGATTTAGGATGACAAGGATGAGAGGCACAGGAGAGGCTTGTTGGTCTCAACTTTCTGGACAATTACACGTTGAGACTTTGATGAGTTTTAGATCTAAACACAGTGTGATGAGCTTTGCTGATGTCCTTAATGAGGAGAAACAGGAGACTCTCTGGAAAGCATACTTGGAAAACTTCCTGTGTGGAAGTAAATTCCTAGGATATTGCTAGTTGCTAGAATTAGCAATTTCTTACAATTACTTGGAGGATAAACATTTTACCTGTTGCTTTAAAGGACACCAATTATGCTTAAATTTCCCTCAATAGATTCTTTTAAACAACAAAAGTAAAATAAGATATTACATTTGTCAGTTATTTGTAGAATAATGACACTTCAGAGTTGGAAGGAGAGGCCATTTCTCTCAGCATGTGCATTTGTGGTTTCCACACTCAGGCCCTATCTCCTACTCCTGCTGGGAGTTTCTCTTCAGCATCACCATCACCCTGGGAGTTTCTCTTCAGCAATCTCTGACTATTGTGTTTCTTCAGAATTTCCTCACTCTTTCATATCTCCTTGCCTCCTTTCCTTCTTGAAAGGAATCCTCCCTACTCATGTCTGAATAAACTGGGCTCATTTTTCAAGCCTCAGGGAGAAGCCAAATTTCCTTTTGTATGAAACTTTCTGGTTCTCCCAGGTGTACTTAGGCACTCCACTCCTTCTGCTACATTCCAACTACACTATCTCATGTTTTTCATTAAAGAAATGATCATGAAACAATAGAATTGCTAACCTATGTTTAACTAGACCATTTTTTTAACTGAGACTAAGGCCTAATTGTTTTCATGTTCTCTCCTTAGCTCATAGGACAGTGACAGGAACATTATAGGTTCTCAGTAACTTGCCAAATGAATGAGTGAATAAACAAATGAATAAGAAAATGAGTGGTGGAGGTTTTGGAGTTCGTTGTCCAGTGGATTGAATGCTTAGTATTACGTGAAAAGACATCCTATATGTATTGTTTGTTTAATCCATAGATTATCTTGAAGTAGATATATCAATTTACTAGTTATTTCTCATTTAACAGGATGCAAAAGCAAAGAGAGATGCAAAACAAAACAAAGCAAAAAACCTCATGATTTCCACCTTAGTCTGTGAAAGGTCTCTATCATGTGTCTCTAAACCCAGCTCTTTTGAGCCTCAGGATCTCAGTAAATGACTAAATGCATGGACTTTGGAGCCAGAGAATCCGAGGGGTTAAATCCTGGAGTGTGTGGACCTTGGTGGGAAAACTAGACAGTAGAGATGCCAGTTCAGCCAGGCCCCCTGGAAGAATGGTAGAGGGAAATGGTGTGAAACAGCACACTCTGGGGAGAGGGTGTATGCAGAGGAACTGCGGTGCTTCATATAGGCTGGATCCTTAGCAAAAAGAAAACAATAATTCTCTGGGCATTCCTCTTTCTCCACCTCTTAGCACCTGTACTAACCTTGTGAGACACTCTGACAGTGCACAGACTGCAGAGCCTCAGATCTGGAAACCCCCAAAGGAGGGCTGTCAGTAGTATTACAAACACAAGTCAGTCTTGCCCTATTTCAGCACATTTGCTACATGGTTGTCCCTCTAGCTTCCTCTCCCATCCTGTGGACTAGACAATGGCAAAAATAGCCTCAGTAATTATGGAAGTCAAGAAAACCCAGATCAATTAAATACAATGAAATGAAACCACAGCACCATATACATGGGGAAAAAAATTGCTCAACTCTAAGTTACTGCTACGGATCTTTTAAAAATTGGGATATTTAACACAGACAAAAAATATATATAGCACTGCCACCTTGGGACATCAAGGGAATATAACAACACATGGAAAGAACAGCTCCACAGAATAGGACCACAAACATGGAATATTTTATCTCTCTCTCAGAGAGTTAAAATTACTATAATAAAGTAAAAAGAGAACATGCAAAAAGCGAGTTCGCATGATACAAGAAATTAAAAACTAAGGTATCAAAAATCAAAGGTATACCACAAAATTCAGAACATAAAAGAAAGTGCTAAGATATTCAATTAATGAACATAAACTAGAAACTGGAGCTTTAACTTAAAAATAGCAGAATTTCAGATGTAAAAATCTTGGTAAATGAGATGACATTTTCTAGAGAGAAAGCTATGTTAGCAAAATTAACCAAATGGAGAATTTTATCAATGACTTCAATGATAGTAACACAAAGAACCCAGGTGGGAGGAGGGAGAGAAATAAAATGTGAGAGAGAAAAGAACTTGGAAAATTATCTGACTCCACTAGGAAAGGCAAGATAAGGATAACCGGTATCCCAGAAGGAGGAGAGAGTGAAAGTGGGGACAGAAAAGAACTATCTCTCAAAGTCTTCCCAGTCACATAAAAAAGCAGCAACATAAATAAATACATGAAGTTAAAAGAACACTATTATCTAACTGCAGTGAGACCTACACTAAGAATAATAATACTGAAACTACCCTGGGTTCAAGAAGAAAGATTATTGAAGATGTTTGGGGTGGGGGAGTAACAAGTGATTTAGAAGGTTACTCCCATCAGGGTTTTTAATATGTTTTAAGTAGAAACTATATGCACGAGAGGTCTATATGTTCTATATGACAGATGTGAATATATGTCTATCTATATATTCAAAAATACTCAAAGATCAAAACTACCTCTCAAGAATACTATATCCTGCAAGACTCTCAGATATGAGGAAGAACTAACCTAATATGTAGACTCAGAGGAAATGTTATGACAACTTAGAAATACAAAGGATCATAAGACAATAACCATCTTTGTCAATCAATTTAGTAGCTTAGAAAATAGACAAACTTTTAGAAGCATACAGCCTTCTAAGATTGTTTCAAGAAGGAGAAAGCTATGCACTCAATTACAAATAAGAATTTGAAACAGTAATCAAAGATCCCCACCCTTTCGAAAAAAAAAAAACAAACCTCAAATTTTACAACAAATGAATGGATAAAAAAGATATCGTATACATACGTATTGGAATACTACTCAGCTATAAAAAAGAAATCTTGTCATTTGGGACAACATGGATGAAACTGGAGAGGATTTTGCTAAGTGAAATAAGTAGAAGGAGAAAGAAAACTGTTCATGTGGGAAAAAAAATAATGCAAATAGCAGACTAAACTTAAATTCTAGAAATATGACCACAGAATTGACACTGTAGAAGGGGAAGAGAGGACCTCAGGAATAAAGAGGAAGTAGCTCAGTGGTCTTTAATGAGATAATATGGGTGCTTTGGTGGTGAGAGTGGTATTGGCAACATAGATATGAAGAGGTGTCAATCTATCCTCCTAAACTGTATATTGTATATATAGTATAGTATCTAAACCACTACTGAGTTCTATCAAATTTTCAAAAACAAAACTAATAACTATCCTTCTCAAACTCTTCCCAAAAATCAAAGAAGAGGGAATACTTTCAAATATGTTATATGTGGTCAACGTTACTTTGATACCAAAACAGACAAGAACATAGGAGAAGAAAGAAACCACAGACCTTATATCCTGATGATAAACCTAAACACAAACTCTAGAAATCTGACTGTAGAATTGAAGCTGTTAGAGTTAGAGGGAAAGAGATTGTGAGAGCAAATTGAAGAGGGCCCCATGACCTGGGATAAAGAACTATATGTACTTTGATGGTTGGGGTGTTTGGTGACATATATCTGAGGAGGTGTGCAACTTTTCCCCTAAATCATGTATAGTATTGTAAACCAGTGTTAACACAATGAAACAAAAACATCAGATAATTTTACTCACATGTGGAATATACAGACACAAACAAAAAAGGGAACAGATAAAACTAAACTGAAGTAAACTCTAGAAATATGACTGTGTAATTGAGGTTATTGAGGGGAAGGGTGGGGTATGAGGAGTTTAGAGGGGAGAAGGGTCCAGTGGACTATGGTGTGTAATTATGGGTGATTTGGGAGTGGGTGTGGATGTGGTAACAGACATATGAAAAGGTGTGAACCATTACGCCTAAATCATATACAGTGTTGTAAATCAATGTTGCACAATAAAAAAAACAAATTTAAAAAATAAAAACAGATTCAGAATTTCACTTAAAGGCAATGTCTTCAGATTCTGCTGAACAAATTCATATCATATCTAAACCAGAGTACCAGATTACTGATTCACAGTAAGACTTCCAAGAAGGCCAAATACTCTGCCACCCTCTCTATCTCCTCCCTGGGTACAGTGCCAAAGACATACTGAGATATTCTCATTACCCACTTAACATTTTCTTAGATTCCACTGTGATTATTATTCCTTAATGTCAATTTAGGTTATTTTTCATGGCATGCTACATTTCCATGTTAATTTGCATTGAGCTGTGATAATGAAAATGTCCTTAATTTATACCTTCAAAGAGGATGACCCTACCCTGACCTTTGAGTCCAAGATCTTGGGCTCTGTCTTACTTTGAGAACCAAAATTCTTCTTATTCTCAAAAGAAAGAAAAACAGGTTTTAATTTATGAACTGAATGATATATCTGATAGAGTTGCAAGTCATTCCCTACTGGAAATCTCAGCAGCGGAGGGCCAAGTGCATTAGTCAAAGACACGAGTGACGCAAAGGGAATAAAACCCAGTGTCCTCAGCTGCCCTGAGAATGTCTTTTCTGAGATATTTGTCTGGGAACAGGTCTGACATTTCTGACATTTGCAAAGGAGCCTGTGGGACTGTGTCTTAAGTAAGGAAGCAGCTGGTAGCCCTCTCCTCCAATTGACCCTGAAATGCTTTTAAATTCCTTTTGTTTTCGCCAGCATTACAGAATGCTCTTACATTATATGTGGTTCCTGACCCCTTGACCTGGTCAAGGTCATCATTTTGGTCCTACTCTCTGTCTCTGTCCTTTTCTCTCTCTTTACATGTTCCTATTTCTCTCTCTCTCTCTCTCTCTCTGAACCCTCACAGAACATGCTAATACTTTAATAAAACCTATCATGAAGGTTAAATACATTTCACATAAAATGTACCTTCATAGCAACTTCTTTTAAAATTCTGAAAGGTCAAGGAATATATCTTAAGAGTTATAGGAAAGAGCAAATCTCAAACATCATATGTGAGAATGTATACTAAATACAGTTTTAGAGTGACAGTCTCCATGGCGCCCACTTTCAAACCTTAGCCTCACTGTTCTGATGGCTATGGCTGTGTCTAACTAGGTTGTTCATTTTCCCCTACATAAGGAAAAGCAGTGTTTTCTCTCCTGGGGCCAGATTCACTCTCAGACTCATAATGTGCCTTCTTGTCCGATTCTTCTCACTTTGGAGGGGCACCTGGCTGACTTCACATCTGTGTTGTTGCTACTCCATTCTGTGTAGGCCTCAACTCTCTGGATGGTTCCTCCCTGAAATAAGGGCCACATGAATGTCTAGGTGTTCATCTGAGTATACCTCAAGACACACATAGTGGGGCTCTATACACGACTGGCACTCTGCAGGCTGAAGGGCTGAATGGAGCCTGGACTGGCTGGCTGTGCTACCCATTGTTCTCTCCCCAGCTGTGCACAGAATGCAGCTGTCTAATCCAGAGTTGTGTGTGCTATAAATATCTCTCCACCCATTCACGTTTAGTTGTTTTTCCCATTCTTTGTGTCCTACTTGTATTTCTCTTTGATTGGCAAGCTTTGAAGGAGGCAGATTAAATCTATAACTCTGTCTAGATTCTGAGTATACAATCAAGAAATGGTTTCTTGGTCATGAACACAGTTGTTTTTTGAGAGAATTTTGTGCAACAGATAGAAAGTACATATAGTGTGCGCTCTGTCACTTCTGTTATGAAAATTATTTATTCTCAAGACCTTCCATCTACCCTCCCACCACCTACCCATACCATTGCCCAATTCCCTTCATTCTCCACATGTCTACACAGGCGTGGAGCTTCCTACAAGCCACACCTCTGGTCTTGACTCCCTCTCACCAAAGCTTACCTGCCCTTAGTTTCTGTTAGATCTACACAGTTAATCTTCTTAACAAGCTGGGACTAGACAGTTGTTCCTGGAATTATTGCATTAATTCCTTACTCTGGTTGAACAGGAGCTTTATAGGGTAATCTAATTGACAAAGCAATTATAATGGTGGGAATTCAAACACCACAATCTTCTGTTGATAAAGATATTTTAGGGGAAAGGGACTTTTCTGAAGGTCCTTCCACTGCACCAACTACCTGTAGGGTGGACCCCCTCTCCACAACACCTCCTCACTCCTGCCTCCCATGCTCCACATTTGATTGGCACTTGGGAAGTGACATCTAGGCCAGACTCCCACTGCTGATTTTGTTATCCTTCTGATATGCAATATGATTCCAAGACAAGGCTCACAAAAATGGTGACAAAAATAAATGTGATCCCTCAAAGAAAGAGGGAGAGAATCTCATGGGGCTAGGTTTTCCCAAGATATAAGGTAATGGTTGTCCAGTAGGCCAAGGAGCCTCAAATCCAAGGGTGGAATAGGGTTTTTATTCGTCTGACTTCTCATCTAACAGCAAATACTCTGATAAAATGTGGCAGTGCTTGCTCTGCTTGTTGCACCTTTCCAGTGCTCTCTAAGACAGTCATGAGGACTCCACACAGATGGTGGCATTCTTTGGCAGGCCCAGAGGAGGGGAGCCTCATCCTCTCCTGTCCATCTTGCAGGTGTTAGGGTACACAAGACCTTGCACGAGATTTTGCCTTTTCAAGAACACTTAGAGTCTCAGACTTACCGTATGTGACTTTGATATTACAAAGTCCTTGTTTTGGTTCCAAATCTATGTGTAAATCTCACCAAGGCTCTGTATTCATGGTGGGTGGATTTCATGGGCATCAGTGACACTGAGCAGCTGTTTTGAGACTTCTGAATTTTGAATATGCGTTCATTCCCATGAACAGCTCCTGGAACATTTAAGCCCTTGGAAATTTCCTCCTTCCCCCCTCCCTCTTCTCTTTCTGTCCCCAACATGTAGGTTATTGCAGCTACTGCTACAGTTGTTCCAGGCTCCTTTAGTAACAGGTGGTCCTTTTTAATCCAGCATCAGTGAACTGTGTTGTGGTTTGTGTATATTTATCTGAATTTCATCATTTCATAAAATGAAATGTAACACCAAGAAATAAAATTGTTCTGCTGTGACTATGGATAATGCTATTATCAGCTTACTTTTGGATATGGGAACATTTCATTTGTATGAAGGTGATAAGTCAAAAAAGAGAGAGCTCATGCCCATGATGAAAAGGTTAGAAATCAGTCGATAAATGTCAGGCATGCATAGATAGATAGATGATAGATAGATAGATAGATAGATAGATAGATAGATAGATAGATAGATAGATAGATAGATAGATAGATAGAT
>PVHY01006438.1:0-48844 GCA_004024945.1 Uropsilus gracilis | reverse complement strand
GCCAGGAGAGTCATTTGTCTATGTTGGCTCCTGGCCCTGACCCTAGGGTCATCTACAAACTCACCAGCTACAGGAGAAGCGGCTGTTGAGGACCGTTCCCAGCTTGTGCAGAGGCAGACCCTGGCCAAGTATGTGCTCACAAGACAAGGCCATGCCAGTCCCCTCAGAAAATTCCCCTTGAAACACTCCGGAATGTAACCTTTGGAAAGACCTGGCATTCGTGCTCTTGACCTTTCGGTTGCTGCATTAGCAGGAAGTAATCCCAAAGCAACAGCATCCTTGAATCTGAAGGACAGTGCAACTTTGCCAACAGTGTTAAGGAATGAAATGAGCCCTAATACTTAATCTCTGTTTTATTTTCATCACTTAATTTTTATTAAATTATTTTTTCACTGGGGTAACATTGGTTTATATTACCATCTATGTAGTAGGGGAATAGGTTTATACATCTCCAGATGTATGTTACCATATCATATTCACAATCAAAGTATCAATAATCCATTGGGACACCTCCCCCTTTTACTCTCCATATGCCAAATGCCCCCCCTAATATCAGTTTTTTAGTCAGATTTCAAGGGTTTGGGGTTTTGGGGGGGTATTTGTCTTTTTCCTTTCTGATTTATTGCACTTAGCGTAATTACCCCCAGTTCCAAATATGTTGTCACAAATGGCAAGAGTTCATCTTTTTATGGTAGCTGAGCAGTATTTCACTGTGTATATATCACATCATCTTTATCCCCCCATCTGTTTTTGGCACTTAGGTTGTTTCCATAACTTGGATAGTGTAAATCATGGTTTAATGTACATAGAAGTGCATGTATTAATTCAAATAAGAATTTTATATTTTTTGGAGAAAACCTAGGAGAGGGATTGATGGCTCATATGATAGATCTGTTTTTAATGTTTGGAGAAACCACCATACTACTTTCCAAAGAAAAGACCCAGAGTAGTCTACATTCCTACCAAGAGTATAGCTTTTCCTCCACACCTCCAGTACCAAGAGTATTCCTTTTCCTCCACACCCTCATCAATACCTGTTGTTTCTGATTTTTTAAATATGAAAATATTCTCACAGGTATAACGTGATATACCTGTGGTTTTTATTTGCATCTTCCTGGTGAGCATTTCCTAATGTTTCTATTTGACCATCTGTATGTCTTTTTTGGAGAAGAGTCTTTTAAGATCTTCCCATTTTTGATTGACTTACTCGCTTTCCTATTATTGAGTTATATGAGCTATTTGTAGGGCTTGGATATTCGCCCCATGTCAGATGTATGCTATGCAAGTATTTTCTCTGTTCAGTAGTATGTCTTTTCATTTAATGATCTTTTTTTTGTTTTGTTTTGTTTCTGTACAGGACCTTTTTCGTTTGATGTAGTCCCATATGTTTATTTTTACTTTTGTTTCCCTTGCCATTGTAGTCAGAACCCCAAAGAAGCCAATCTCAGGGAATATTTTGTCTGTTTTTTTTCTATGTATTTTATGGCTGTAGGCCTTATATCCAAGTTTTTAATCTACTTTCTAGCTAATTTTTATATATGGTGTGAGAAAGTAGTCTAGTTATATTCTATTTCATGTGACTGTCAGTTTTCACCAATAGTATTTGTTAAAGGAATTTTCCTTTCTGCATTTTATGCTATTGACTCCTTTATCATAGACTGTCTTTTAAAATATGAATATATGGAATTTAACTTTTTAAACTTCTTACCATTTTGAACAGTTCCTTGACTTCTCAGAATCATTATCAAAAAGCATAAACGTGACCTTCACCTTAGAGGCAATCACCTCCTCTGTAACCTAGTCTCAGGACTAGCTGCCCCAGTCATCCGGTAAACTTGCTGAGAAAATAGATTCCTACCTCCTACCATGAATTGTAACATAGTAAGTAGAGAAGGACCCAGAATCTGCATTTAAACCTGCTGGTGATGCACAGCCAGTTTTGGTGGCACTGACTGGTCTAACTCCTCATAAGATTAGAAATTCCTTTCACAATACCCCTCATTCAAATTCTTAACTGCATTGTTTCTCTTACTAAAGTGAAGTCTGCCACAGAGAAATGTTTCTCCATCTTCCTTGGTTTACTCTTTGGCATAATAGATCAAAGCCCTCTGGATTTGAGGTGTTGGGAGATCAGCCAGGGCAGGGGAGTTGGTAGTTTGTGAACAGGTGTGTGTATGTGTGTGTGTGTGTGTGTGTGTGTGTGTGTGTGTGTGTGTGTGTGTGTGTGTGTTGGAGAAGGCAGGACGCCAAAGGGAAACTGACCTTTTCTGTGTGGACTGATCTGTGGTTTGCTGTGAACTTGGTACATGCAGGTCCAGAAGCAACCAAAATCCAAGGAAGCAGAGATTTGGACAGAATAAGAAGAAGTGCTGCTCAAAATCAGAACACTGATAACACAAGATTAGCTTGCTCAAAGATTCCACCATGATGTGACTAGTGGAAGAGAAACAGAGCCTGATCTTCAAAAGTAAGGGACCGGGGTCAGGATGCTAGAACCAGGTACCACACACAACTATTATTTATAATAGTTAAGTCATGGTAGTAACGTTTAGTGCCAGTTGATAGCTGAATAAAGAAAATGTAGTACTGATAAACTTATTGATAGGTGTAGAGAGAGAGGGGATGGAATATTATTCAGTCGTAAAAAAGATAGTCTACCATCTGTAAAAATGTGAATGAAACATGAAGCTATTGTGCTGAATAAGTCAGAGAAAGAAAGATAGTGTATGATCTTGCTTACAATGGAATCTGAAAAATAATCTGAACTTATCAATGCAGATGGCAGATTAGTGGTTGCCAGGGGCAGCATTGGATGGATGAAGGTTAAAGGCAAAAAAGAGAAGAGTTTGAGCAATATGCACATGATATAAATATTTGTGGTGCAGTAATAAAGACTTTCCTCCACTTTGATCTTGAGCATTAATGTTCATCATCCAGCTACACACAAAGTAACTTGCTTTTACTGTCATACATAGCACTGTGTAAGTGACTCAATTGGGGCATTTGTCGAAGTGTACCATAATGACTTCTTTACATAGCTATCTTACTCACCAGACTGAGTTTCTCCAAGGCAAGTACCATGTTTTATTCATTTTTGTGATGTCAGTGTCTAGCACTGTATTGTAAATGTGCAGTGGCATGGATGACTCATCTTGCCAACATATCTCCAACTTGTCTACAAAGATAAGTATCAAAGAAGACTCCTAAGTCATCTTGCCAAAATGAAGGCACGATTTTATCCTACGTTTTAATCTATGAAGAAATCTAACAAGATTTGAGACTAATTGGAAGTAGTTAACTCCTCAGAATCACTCATTCTTTTTAATGTCCTGAAGATGTCTGTTTGATAATATGACATTGGTTTGTTATTCTACCTTTGTTATCACTCAAGGCCACATTCATTTGGTATCTTTCTTATTCTATGCCCACCTTTGAATACCCATTATACTTTTACCTCTCACCATTCCCTAAGATTTCTCAGAAACTTCTAACTCTCTGTATGACGCAGTAGGAGGCCTTCACAAAATCATAGATTGGATTTTCTACTAATCCTAGAATCAGGGGAGGGGAATCTTGATATTATTGGGAAAAAAATTAAAGAAAGTAGCTTTCTATTCCTCATGAGCATTTCAGACCTAATTTATACCATTGCATAAGTCTTCCCTTCAAGCCATTTCAAGATCATTTTCATTGACAGAGAAAACAAGGAAAGAAAACTAGCATTGATTACTTTTGTTTTCAACAAGTTCTTTTTAACTATTACATCTCTGTCTCTTCTCTCTCTCTCTCTCTCACACACAGACATGCCACACATCTTCAGAGAATCGAAGGTTTATGCTTCCTGAAACAAGTCCTGAAATTTGTATAACTCTGCTCTACATTCACATTACCAGCTATATGCTTTAATCTTATACATTCATTCAACAAAAAGTTATCAAGTACTTACTTGAGCTTTGAAAGTCTCTGTGGAAGGTATCTGAGTCATCCCAAAGGTGAGAAAATAGGGGAGTAAGTCATGCAGGTGCCTGGGAGAGGTGTTCCTACAGAGGAAAACCAAAGGCCTACTTGCTTGTTCAAGGAGGTCAAGGTAGGCAACCATTATAGAGATTTGGAACATGTCTCATTAAATCATGATTACTCAGAGAACCTACTAGTTTCTCCTTGTGTGTGTTAGAACAGTATATTCTGGATTCTGAGGCAGAAGTACTTTAGGGGCAGTGGAAATAAGTAGCCAGGGTTTCTTTCCCTATACTATACAGGGCTATGTGACTATTCTTTCTTAATTCTTGATATCAGGCGGCCCATTGTCATTTAATTTATTTATTATAATCATAACTACTAAATTGCCATTGTATAGCAATGAATGAAGCATTCCTAACCTTCACCTCATGTGTTTGAAGATGGCAAGCATACTGGCAAGTGTTCCAGATGAAGGACATAGAGATAAGGGGGGAACACAGAAAAAATCATGTGGCCTCCTTAGCCTTCCTTTCCAGATGAGAAATGATGTTCAAACCCTGTCTTAAAGAATGGACAGGAAAGTGTGGGTCCAACAAAGAGGTGAGAAAAGGTGTTTCAGACAGAGCATCTCAGAGCATCATAAGTCTCTGGATGTATTCAAAACACACTCAGAATGGTACCAGATGTTTGGAGCAGGGTGAGGATGTGAGATTGCTGGTGATAAGAGGAGAAAAGGACAGCAAAGAGATGAGAGGTGTGAGGTGAGCATAGACTAGATCATGTGGGTCTTCATGGGGACCATCTTTAATAGAGAAAACTATTGAACACCTTGATGAGGGGAGGGCATGGCCTGATTTGTTCTCTCTGGTGACATGAGGAAAACATCAGAGAAAAGCACAACAGGCTGCAGCAAGACCTTTGGGAAATTATGGTGACCTGATCTCAGTGGTGTCAGAGGGCATAGAGACAGACAGCCTCAATCTCAGCCACCTCATTTATGCTGATTTGTTTTCTGATGTGAGAGAGAGGAGGGACACCAAGATGCACCAAGTGTATGACTTGAAAATATTGTGTCTTTGGGCAGTGTGTGTATGGGGTAGTGCACCAACACCTCGCACTTTCAAGTCCTGGTTCCAGCTCAGATTTCTTGAAGGAGAATGAGCAAGGATTCTGAAACATAGAATTTACTGAGGGTGTAGTTTCAGAAGGAGGGCAGTGAAGGAAACAGGGCAGAAAAAGCTGAGTGGGTATGATGCAGTGGTAACAGAGCACACAGGAATTGTGGGCTGGTTGTAGCTTGGGGCAACACAGTCAACCTTTTGCAGGCCATGAGGGTTAGTTGTTGACTTTATATTACCTAGGGTAGAACTGGAGGGGGGTACATGTAATGCCCTGTGTTCCAATGTATTGATTCAGGTCTTTTTCTGCCCCAGACATTTCCTCAAGAAACGGACAACTATGAGTCCATAACAGTCAGTATTCCCAGGAACTAAAAGATGAGGTGACAGATGCATAGTATCAATAAAAATATTTGGAAGGGCATCCAATTTGTTCCCAGGCTCTTCTCATCTTCTGTTGTTTGGAAAACCAGATAACCAAATAACCAGATTGCTCACTTGAGGATGTTATGGACTGAATGTTTGTGTCCCTCCTTCTCCACTATATTCCTACTTTTTGATATATTTGCCCCAATGTAATGGCAGGACTTTGGGAAGTGAGGGTCATGAGGGCGGAGCCTTCATGAATGGAATTAGTGCCCTTATAAATGAAACATCAAAATCCAAAATGTTTCTCCCTCACCCCGTATGAGCATATAAGAAATTGGCAGACTGCCATCCAGAGGAAGGTTCTCAGCAGAACCAACCATCATGGCACCATGATCTCAGACTGAAACCTCTAGAACTGTGAGAAATCAATTGCAGATGCTTATTAGCCATCCAGACTGTGCTGCTATGGTACAGTAAATAGGAGATGCACCACAGAAGTGTCAGTAACTGATTCACCAGCTGAGATTTTTTTTTAAATTGGCTCTAGAAATCTATATTTCTATTTCAGAAAATATTTCTGCTTCCTGTCTAGTTCTTGGTCATGTTAGATACAGTTGGATTGACTGAGAAAGTGAGTTCTGAATAAATTAGCTATTCTCGTGTTGTTAATAGCCTAACCTGCCACTTCAGCCTAAGGGGTAGTTCAAGGGGGAGCCGGAAAACTATAAGGCAACTTTTGGGCATTAGCCAATGCGAACAGCGCCCCCAGAGTTCAGAGGGGTATGACCTGAGTGGCCCTGGGACATCTGAACTCTGCATTAAAGAAATGCACACCAATAATCCCCTCAGCTAGCTCCTGGAACAAGCTTTGTTTTTGACTGAAGCAGAGCTGGCAGAATAGGTGGAGAGGGGGTGCTGGGCGTGGGGCCCAGTGAGGCTTGCTGCTCTGTGAAAATGCAGCAGTGCCAAACGTGGATTACAAAGGGCCCAAGTGCCCTACAGGAGGCCCTTGTCAGGCTTCCCTCCCATAGTCATTCAATGTGCTATGGAACCCTTGCCCCTAGCTGGACTGTGGCCCCTCACTGCATTGCTGGGACTCCTCCAGGTTGCTGTGGGGATATGTGGGGGCTCTACTGTCAAAACCAGACCCCTCAGACCTGCTGCAAAAAATAAACAAGATCCAATGGGATAAGTGCCTTTCTGCACAGCCCCCTTGGATAACAGGGAAAGACATATTGATGGGCCACCATCTTCACCACATGTCCATTGCTGGGAGATATTGTATCCTCTGTGGTGTGTTCACACACTCACAGGGGTCTAGGAGGAGGGAGTGAAAGGACCTGAAGAGCGGAAGATTTTGGTGTCAGTAAACTGGACTCAAATTGGGCTCCTATGTCCATTAGCCACCCCCTTGTCAAATAGGTTCCACACCCATGTCTAGCATCACCACTGAGGTTAGATGAGAGAAGACAGTAGAGAGCTGAGCCTGGTACTTGCCACAAGCCCACGATCCCCTGAATGACAGCAGGTGGGGACTTTTCTCCCAGTCCCATAGTGCTGTTTGCGATTCCTTGTTGGCATTTGGGACCCAGAAGATCAGCAAAGGCTAGGACTCCCCCTTCTTCCAAAGGTATTGCTGCTTCCCTGAACGGTTCCTCCCTTGGCATTCAGTCTAATTATTGCCTTTTCACTTTGCCTGCAGTGATCCCACATTACACAAGAGCTCAGCCGGTAAACACCTTTAATCTTCGTCACTATGGTTTCTTTTGTGTACTCCTTTTTATATGCCAAAATGGCAGATTTTTTCCCCCCAAAAGCAGCTCTAGTACTGCATTATCATTGTAGAAAAATAAGTAACAAACAGAAAAATAATCAAAATAATCCAACTCTTCCTAACTGGAAGCAACACTGCCACATTGATTCCAGATTCTCATGTAAACATCTAAGTCCTTATAAACAAATTTGATTCATATTAGATATTCAGTTTTCAAACAGCCTTTGCTATCCTGGATGCTGAACATTCTTCCAAGCAAATAGATAGAAATCCATAACTCACAGCATCACTTAAAATGGCTCTATTTGCCTTGCTTTTGCTACTGTAAACAGCACTGCAGTCAAAAACCTTGCCCCTGTGTCTGTCTGCACTTATCCATTTGCTTCCTAAAAGAAACTCCTGGATGTGGAATAAAATGAAAAGTATGTCTCTCATTAAGGTTTTGATACATGTTGCCAAATTCCTCCTCAAAAGTACCTATTTATAGACCCTGAGAATGTGGGTCATTTTCCTCAAATCTATGCCAAAGCCAATTGTTATTTCTTTTTTCCATTCAATATATGCAAAATAAATTCTTGTAATATTTTCTTTCATTTGCTTGACTACACATGATCACTTTTGATATGTCTTGATCTTTGTATCTTATTTCATTAAATCTTTATTGCTCCTCTCAGTCATCTCTCCACTAGGGTGTTTCTCATTCTTTGTTGATCTATATGAGCTATTTAGACTAAACTCTTATACAAACCTCCACCCAGAGGGTATTCCTGTTAACTGTATGGAAGAAAAGTTCTTGTGAAGTCTCTAGAGCAGGTGTTGTGGAGGTCAGGTTCCCTTAAATCATTTTTGGGAAGAGAGAGGTTGCTTCCAGTGGAGGTGGGGTTGCAGGGCCTCCTTGTGCTTGTTGTCCATACTGATACCAGGGAGGAACATTGCCTTGGTGGGACACTGGATCCAGATGTTAGGAGGTGGAGAGTTAAGTGGTCCATATTTTCTTGTTTCAGCTATTGCTTGTGGTCCTGGGACAGGTAGCCTCTATTGCTCAGAAACCTCTTTAGCAATGCAGATGCTTAGGGCCCAGCGCAGGAGACTTTTGAGCATGCTCCCAGGTTATTTTGATCATGGCAAAATATATATAACCTAAAATTTAACATCATAATCATTTTTAAGTATACAGTTCTGTGACACAAAGTACATTCATCGGCTGTGCAACCCTTACCGCCATCTATCCATAGAATTCTCTTATCATCCCACACTGAAACTCTGCACCAATTAAACACTAAGTCCCCACATCCCTTGTCCCCATAGGCCCTGGGCAACTACCATTCTGCTTTTTGTTTGCAGGAATTTGACTATGCTGGTACTTCATATAAGTGGAATTATGCAATTTTTGTTCCTTTCCCTGGCTTATTTCACACAGCATAATATCTTCAAGTTTTACCTCTGTTGAGGAATATGACAGAATTTCTTTCTTTTTTGAGACTATAATATTCCATACCATCTATCCATTCATCTCTTGACAAAACTGATTATATTTTGAGATGTAATGTGCATAGGATTCACCAGGGGAAGAGAGAGAAAGTTAAAAGGAAATATCAATCAATATATCTGAGACAGGGCTTGAGATTTTCTAACTTCTAGACCGCTTGCCCTTCAAATCAGGTCAATTCTCACTCATTACATTCCATCCTACTTACAAAAAAGTCACAGCACCAAGGACTGATCTTGGTTAATGAGTGTTAAAAATCTATCAGGATGCTTTGAAAAACACAATTTATTCATTCTCCCTTTTCCAGTCTGTCCCAACCCCCACTCACTACCACAATCTCACTTATCAGGATTGAGTGGGTCTGAGTGCTCCTTGGTCAGGGTCAAACTTCCTCAGTTGGCCTAGAGTCCAACTCCCTACAAACCTCTCACCTGCTTCAATGTCTGCAGTTCTGCTTTTTATCTAATAGACTTTTGACTTTTCTCCTTTGGCCTGAGGATCCTGAGGCTAAAAATCTGTGTTCTGTATTCAGGAACTAATGAACTATAATTAACTATTAACGATCAATTATTCATTGATAGTTGTTATATGTAAAGCACTATTCTTTCTAGCTACAGGAGATATAGGAGAAAACAACAACAAAATCTCTGTCTTTATTAACATTCCGATGGGAACACAGATAATAAACAAGATAAGAAAGCAAAATACTGGCTCCAGATACATATTAGTCATGAAAAATGAAGCAGAGAGAAAGACAGCAACTTGGAGGGTAATACTGATATTTTAAAGGGAAAATCAGAGCACTTTCCACTTGGGAAGTAACAGTGGGATAGAGATGAGAGGTTCATTTCAGGTAGAGAAAAGAGCAAGTGTAAATGTCCTGTGGTGGGAAAGAGTATCAAAGAAACCAGTGTGATGGGAACAGAGCTGGTGAGGCCAAAGAGAAAAGGAGATGGAGTCGGGCATGGTGGCCCGTGCCTATTGTTCAAGCACTGGGAGGCAAGATGCTTGGGGATCGCTTGAGTTCACGGGTTCAAGACTACCCCGGGCAACATAGTGAGACCTGGTCTCAAAAAAAGCAGCTGGGCATGGCGGCAGGTGCCTATAATCCCAGCTGCCTGGGAGGCTGAGGCTGGGGATCACTTAAGTCTGCGGTACCCCAGGCAGCATAGCAGAGGAGGAGCAGGAGCAGAAGCAGGAGCAGGAAGAGAAGGAGTAGGAGGAGGAGGGAAAGAAAACAGTGTTAGCTGATGTAGACCCTTGTAGGCCAGATTGTCTGATTGGAACATGGTGGCTCCATGTACACATTAAAATTTTCTAATAACCATACTAAAAAAATAAAAAGTAACAAAAGAAATTCATTTTGACATATTTATTTAATCTGGTATATGTCAAATATTATTTCAACACATGATACTTATAAAAATGATTAGTGAAATATTTCACACATTTTGTATCATCTTTGAAATCCTGTGTGTGTTTTCACTGACTACACTGACCAGCTCATTAGTTACTCAGCAGCCCCATCTGTGGTAGTGGGCAGCAGAGTTTAGACCATGTAGAGACTGATTTTTCTCCTCAGGGTGTTTTAAGAGGTAGCTTTTAGTGTCATTTTCTTTTGGCAATGCCAGAGAATCCGGAGACAACTTCCATCAAAAAGTTAGGAAGAGAGGCCGAGAGACTAGGAATCGCTTGAGTCCGTGGGTGGGTTTGAGACCCACCCGGGGCAACATAGTAAGACTAGTCTCAAAAATAAATAAATGAATGAATGAATGAATGAATGAATGAATGAATGAATGAATGAATGAATGAATGAATGAATAACTGGGTGTGGTGACATGCACCTGTAATCCCAGCTACCTGAGAGACTGAGGCTGGGGATTGCTTGAGTCTGTGATACTCGGGGCAACATAGTGAGACCTAGTCTCAGAAAGAAAAAAAAAAAGTTGGTTACACTCTCAGGAACTTGGGGAGTGATACTGACAGGGGAGAACCAAGGTGCCTGAGGAAGAGGAAACACCCAGGGGAACGAACACACAGGGAAACACCAGGATCAGTCAGGAAGCAGCAGGAAAGGAGGAAACCCAAACACCTTTATCACGGTTTCCACAGGAAAGAACAAGTGAGGCAGAGCAAGAGGCTTAGAATTGCTTTGGTTGACTCTGGGGGCACAGGGCTGCCTGTAGTTAGTTGCCTGTTATCTGGCCCTGGGACAATTAGGGCAGATGAACAGTGACCCTGGGTATAGGAGCCCCAATAGAGGAGGTGGTAGAGTTGGGCTCCAAACTGGTTGATTTGTTTATCAAATGTGCCTTCACACACCGAAAGCTCACTGTCTCTCCGAACTGGCCAGTCACCAGAGGGCAATCTCACCAGGGCCAGCACTTCCTTCAGCAGTGAAAACGTCAGCGATACAAGGTTGATACAGAGAGAAATAAGAACAACAGGGTTGAAGCCCAGGAGGGGTGTGATCCGGCTACTGCGTTTGCAAGACTCTGGCTTCCAGAGGAGAGGTCAAAAGGCAGCAAGGGAACTGACAGGAAGTGACTGTGACACTTGGGGGGGGTGGGAGGGGTGGAGGTGGAGGCATGCTCTGGGAGTGAGGGGAAGTTCTAGAAGGATGGAAGATAGATCACTAAAATGATTCCTCACATAAACACCTAAATGAACTCAATGAAAATTGGCACTGACCAGTGTACTCTGCAGGGAGATTAGGATAACACATTTGTTGAAATACTTAGAAATTCCATAAAATTCCGAAGAAGTTTAGACAGTGAAGTAATACTGAAACAGACAGAGTTATGCTCTGTTGGCTCCTCACCACATCTGGACATTCCCTCTGCCAGGCCTAGTTCGGTCAAGACATTTCTCAGCTTGGGGTTAGAAGCAAGGTCTATCCCCCAAATGGCAGCCATCAGGGGGAACGGAATCCTTTTTGCTACCACATTTTCCAGTTTACAGAGGATATCCATGGCTTGACTGCAGGAAAGGAACACTAAGCCCTAAGCTTCCCCCAGACAACTTGATGCATTCAGAAAGCACTCACTGTCTGGCCCCTGGGGCATGGGGGCGTAGGTGGTAGAAGTTGGAAGTATTGGAAGTCAATGGGGCTGGCTAACTCTTGCTGCATTGGACTGGCTCATTCTAACATCCTTTCAGGAGATGCCACAATTACTTGTGAGTTTTCTTCATAATCTAGACACAACACTTTTGATTCGTTGGGTCTGACCTCATTCAGGTCCTGTTGCCAACTCTAGCCCAGCTGCAGGAAGCACAGCCACCAGGAACCTTATCCTTTGCATTAAAATAAAAGGGGAGAAATCAAATATTGTAAAAAAAATGAACAACAATATAAGAAAAATTAAAAAGTTTAATAATAAAAAAAACTTTCACAATTAAAAATAAAACAAAAAACAACGGTGACTCCAGTCACACATACAGCAGTTTAGCAAGACAGAGAGTGAGAAGTACTGAATCAAACAGAAACCAGTGCTTTCCTAGAAAGCAGGTGACTCAGGAGGAGGATTCTTTCTTTGCCAGTTACCTTATCAAGCAGTAGGCAGACCTGTTCACACCTGTACCAGGAAGCAGGTTTCAGGGAGGTGCCTCTCAAAGGAGTCCCTAGGCAGTAGGACCCTCATCCTGAGGTTTCAGCTGCACTCAGAGCACATCTGGGCTCATTTCCACTTGGAAATGCCCTTCAGAGTTCATTTGAGAGGCACTGAAACTCTATTTCATTTGTAACAACAAAAATAACAATGTTAACCATTTAGATTTCAAATATGTTCTACCAAATTTGGCTGAATTGGTTTCTACTACATTCTGAGCCCTTTAGAAAACAAACAAAAAACACATAAAAAGCTCATGATTTGCTATTACGTTTAAAATTTCCCAATTCTCCAATATTTAATCATCAAAGTATTCTTCCAACTGAATATATATCTAATCTCTATGGAAAAAAGTTATGGCAGTTTATTCTGATTTTGCATATTGAGGAGTTCACAAATCATATGCTGATGAAATTTTAGGAACTGACAGACACCCAGACTGACATACAGACATAGCCATTCAAATAATCCATCATCCCTTGTCAAGCTTAGAGTTGGACCTTGATACATGTTGCAGATTTCACAACAGAATAAGTGTTTGCTGTGTTAATACATTCATGAGAAAATAAAAATAAAAGAAAGTCTAGCTATCTACAAAAAAATAGGAGCATGTGAACAGTGTCCTGGGTTGCCTCCTCCTGCTCATTCTGGGGTAAACATCGAGGCCATGATCAAGTTAGGCAAGCAGGGCTCCGAGGTGTAAATTTAGCATGCACTGGTGAGCCTCGTATGTTTTGCCCCAAGTGCTTTCTTCCCATACCCTAGTCCCAATCTTACCCTGACTCCCAACAACACAGAAATCGACCAACCAACCTGCACTCTTACATCTGACATTTGCTCAAGTTACTAGTGTGAGATTCATTTATATCTTTTCATTGAGTTGTGGTGCCATCGCTCTCATGGCTGCATAGCAGTGGTTCTTAAAGTTGACTGGATACCAGAGCCACCTGGGAGCTATTTGAAACACAGATTGCTGGGCCACATCCCTGGAGTTTTGATTCAGTATTTTGGGGGCTGAACCCTCACATTTGCTCTTCTGATAAGTTCTTCCCTGATGCTGATGCTGCAGGCGCAGGAACCACACTTTGAAAGCAACTGCTGAATAGGATTCCCTGATAGGAATGTTCCATTATTTACTTGCCTGTTCTAATGTTGATGGGCTGTTGGGTTTCCAGTTTTGAATTATGCCAAATAATGTTTCTCCAACGACCTTGTGAATGCCTTTTGGTGAACTATGAGAACACTTCTGTTCCTAGACGATGCATCCTAAGAGCGGAATTGTTAATTCTTAGACTATGCACATGTAAGGTTTGGATAAATGCTGCCACAATTGTCCAAAGTGATTATTTTAATCTGTATTCAAAGCCGCACTGTGTGAGGGTTCCTATTGTACCTTGTCCTTGCCAACACTTGGTGCTCTCCCTCATTTTTCTTTCAGACATTCTGATTGTGCACTAAAATCTCACGGAGGTTTTAATTTGCTTTCCCCTGGTAATGAACAATGCTGGGAACCTTTTCATATGTTTTTTGGCCATTTAGATATCTTTGCAGGAGTTTTTCATGAGTCTTCTGACATATGTATATACTAGTATATATCTTCTCCCCTCTGTGTGCTGTCTTTTCACTCTCTTTAGTGTTTTTTGATCAACAGAAGTACTTGATTTTAATGTAGTACAATTTATTACCTTTGTTCCTGTATGGTTAGATTAAATGCATCCTGTTTAAGAAACCTTTACTCCAAGATTCCAGATGACTCTTTCGCAGTAAACAGTCAATACTCACTTGGAAATATGTTTGATGTGATAACCCCCAACCTTTTGGATCCAGAGTTTTCAACCATAGTGGCATGTGTTCGCAACACATTTTGTCATCAGGCTTTTCCATTTGTGCTCCATCCACTTCTCTGCTCCTACCCTGACCTTCTATTTTCCACTTTCTCACCACTAGTTCTTGCATGTAGCCTGACATAGCTAGTAGTTAAAAAAAAAAAAAAAAAAAAAAAAAAGCTTTTCCTTTAGCAGGCAGCCTCTTATGCCCAGGTTTCTGGGGTCCAAGTTAGATTATGAACTTAGAGTTCATTTCATTTCATGAATATCTCCGTGATGACAATGGCAGTGACCTATTCCATGAAACTTCCTGGACCACAGCCCCATCCCAAGATGACTGTTGGTCTAGATGTTCCCAGATCAGATAAGGTCACAGGTCTCCCTCTCAGGTAAGAGTCTTCCTTCTCAGGGAAACTGGTGATAAGTCATTACTTTCCCCATCTGGATATCTGAAATCCAAATGGCAAGAATGGATGTGTGTGTCTGAAAATTGGTTTGGGGTCAAATTCACTTCTTCAGTATTTACACCATTAATATACCTCTCATTCCATCAAGTGAGGTCAGCCTGGTCCTTGGCAGAGTCTGAGTTGCGGGATGAATCCTAGAGATCACAATCTGACTCATGACTGCAGCTCCTCTGTTCTCTGTGGAAGACAGGTACAGGCAGGCATGGGAGGCAAGGTGCTGCCTATAAATGAGGCATCATGTTTTTCTTCTAACATTGTATGAGTTTTTATCTCTGTCCACTAGAGGGCCAATTTTTAAAGCACTCATTTTAAAATGTTAGTCTTGATTTTCAAGGCTTTAAAGTCTAAGTAGTTTCTCTTTGAAAAAAAAAATTGTTAAAAGCAGATAATATTTACGCTGTTTATTAACATTACCTATTATCAGTTCAAACCTGAGGAGGCTATTCTGCATTTTCTTTGAAACTTTAGGATCATATACAAAAATAATATTCTGCTGAGTGAGTAACCAATTACAAAATCAATTTATTCAAAAAGCAACTCTTTGCTCACATTTCCTTTTATCATAACACTATAATTTTAGTTTCAGTGTCACATCTTCTAAGTATCTTACGAGATAGAAAGTTGTCATGTAAGAATGGACAGAAAAAGAGTTTTGAAGTTAGAGTTCTTGAATGTGTTTGTCTAGTCAGCTTTTGATTCAGTTGGCAAACATTTGCTATTGTGTGATACCCAACGAACTGGTGCTGGGCTAGATTACTAATCTGCCTCTTGTCACTGTTGGGACCATGAAGAACTCAAGCCCCCTTATTTTCCTTCTCCTTTGTCAAAGCGTGTGACCCCAAATTCTTAAAGGATTTTTTCTTAGGACTCAATGCAGTCAGGTACTTGGAAAGGTTTGGAAGACATCAGAATCAGAGTCCCCCTCAGTTGTTGCACATTTGCCAGTATGACATTGAAGTCCAGTTTGCCCAGCAGTTTCTGCCCAGCAGAAATTTTCTTTCTGTTTCTGTCTCTAAAACATTGCATATTGAGGTGGATCTTACCCCAGACCTTCTCTGACATGCTCTGGGAGGGTAGTACCCAGGAGAACACTAAGTTCCCTGCTATGGCACACATGACAAGAATCACCACTCTAGTCAGAATTCATCTAGCTCAGCATGACTGGCCTTTGGCACTGGGTAACGCTTCGTTGGGTTTGGGGGGTGTTCCATGCATTGTAGGATGTTCAACAGCGTCTCTTCTACCCATGAGTTGCCCAGCAGCACATCCCTTTCTTCTCTCTATTCTCCCCCTGAGGACAGCAAAAGTATCTCTGGATATGGCCAAATGTTCCCAGGGCTCAAAATTGTCCCAGTTTGAAGATCACTGAGCTAGGAAAATAAAAAGTCACAATCCCAGTCCAACCCTACAGGGTGGACACAGCTCCTGCAGACCAACCCTACCATCTAGTCCACATTCACAACATCTTTTTTAACCTACTGGTTACCCCAGCTACCTTTTGTTGAATGGCAACCTTGTGCCAGGGTGCTTTGCAGTAATATCTCAAGCAACACCACAATTCTTTGAACGGAATTTATAATATTATGAATTCTGTCTTATAAATGAGGAGTCCCAGGTTCAGAAACCTGTCATGATGGACACAGATGAGTACAGATCTGTGTCTGAATTCTTGTTTCAGCAACTCTACATGTCCTGGTAATTTCATCCTATCCTGCCCACTTACTGTATAACTGATCTAACCCAGTGGGGAACTCTGAAAAGTCATCAATTCGAGAATATTGTCTACCTGCACCTATGCTTATGCTTGAGAAATATTGTCCACAGTGCTTTTATCTTTTGAAAAATCTATGAATGAAGGAATTCATCTTTTTGTGGATCCTGGATGCTCCTTGTCATAAACAATATTGTTATTAATGTTAGACTCTTCCGCTTTTATTTTTGGAAGTGACCTGTATCTGGGGCAATTGTGGAAGGTTTTGTCTGGGAGGACCACAGTCATGTAGGATCATATGAAAGTGGGCATCTTTCATGCTGTCTAACTGGTAAAAATGGTAGTTTTTTTTAAATCTATGATGTAGATTTCATCTTTTTAATTGAGGGAGATGGAAAGTCTGTGTAACTAACACACATATCAAGATAAAACTGAACATCATTTGGAAATGACTTCAGGTGAAAAATCAGAAAGCTGAAAAAAGAACAAAACAAACATGACTTCAATGGGGGAAGAAATTTCTGAGAATCAGTTAGGAAGTTCTGCAGCCAGCACAGTACAGGACAACACAGAGGCTAAAGAGAGAATCAAAGGTCCCAGGCCTCTGGCTTTCCATCTGCATGGATGGACACTGTGATTCTACCTGGCTGTCAGTGTGAGCAGTCTGGAAATCATCAGCTCAGTGCCTATCACATGGTAAGCATTCAGTGTGACTTCTCTTTCTTTTTTGTTAGTCTTCAGATGTGTTTGTTTTTTTTTTCTTTTCTCTTGAGCCCAGAAGAAACTTCTACATAATCTGTGCTCTGGCAGAGGAGCATGTGGAAATGCACATGGCATCACGGGTTATGTTGCAGCAGAGAAGGAAGACAGAGGGTGTCATGGGGAGAGGCTCCCACACCCAAAATCAGGTCTCTTGGGCCCTGGAGCTTGAGTCAAGTTCTGATTGATTAATGGCAGGCAATACTTTTTGAAAGCAAGGACTCCCTGACTTCATCACCACTTGCAGAGGAGCAGAGAGAATAGGGACAAGTTTCCAAAGTCATGGACCCAGACCTGTGAGTACCTGCCAGCACCCCTCACTGTGTGTAACCTCACTTAAGGGAGACTACAGAAAGTCCATGCTACCTTTAGGCCAATTCCCAGTGATATTCCCTGCAGAGCCTGATTTTTTTGGTACTATTTGAAAATATTTTATCAGTTTACATATAAACTGCTACTTATTTTCCTTATCTTTCTAATATTTCAGGTTTCTAGTCTTTGTTTTATAACTATTTATTTTTAGCTGCCGAATTTTTGTGTCACTGTTGAAATATTTTCCTTTCTCATTTTGTCTTAAAACTCTTTGTATTATTCCCTGTATCTTATAAGTCATTTTCATCTCTGTAAGCTGGTGCCATTTTGTTATTCATTTTATTTTTTCCTAATAAAAATTCCTTTTTTATTTTTATTCTTTTGAGTAAAACAGATAATTTCATGTTTTTAAATTTCTTTCTTACATTTGTCCTTTACCTCTTTTTGTTGTTGTTGTTCTTTTAAATGTCTGCTTTATTTTTTCACTCTGGTTTACAAATGGTGGCCAAAATGTATTGTGCATAGTGAGGCTGAGGAGATAACCAGGCCAGAAGCAGAGGTGACAGGTGGCAGACGTGTCTGACTTGGTCATCTGATGTAGCTGTCCCTGACTCTTCCTGAGAAAACTTCCATCCCCTTCTGTGGTCACTGAGCTGTGACCTCCATGTGCATACTCAGAAGCACCAGGCAGTTTTCCCTTCCAGGTAACAGTCATTTACCTGTGCTGGAAGCAACTTGAACTGACTGTGTGGCAAATACCCAAGAGGTACTGGCTGGGTGCTTCTGGTGAAGAAGTCAGACAAGGTTCTGCCCTCCTGAAGTCTTGCTGGAGGGAGCAAATAGTAAGCCAGTTTCCAGAATAATAAATACCATAAGGGAAACTTAACAAGAAATGTAGGTAGAGGCTATAGAGTGGGAAAGTGTGGAATGAGCTAACGGGGAGCTAGCAGAGAAACTGGTAGCTCCATGCTCCAGGACTTTTTCTTTCTAGGGACAGGATTGTGTCTCTGTGGCAGATGGATAGGCATGCACATAGGAATCCAGGAAAGACCTGAGGCCCTGAGGCAGGAGACCTAGAGGACTTTCCAAGAGCCCTTAGGCATGTAATTGTACTAACTCCAATATACATCTACTATCGCCAATATATATCTACTTATTCTTTTTCTGTTATTTGTTTGCTTGCTTGTTTGTTTTGGATACATGGAACTTCTTGAAGCAAAAATTGTTGGAAAACTCCATTCAGAAGGAATTGTCAGCATGGTCTTGATGTGCCATTACATTACTGATCACTTCCCTTTAAGAGGTGCTAAAAAATGAAAACCACAGTCAAAGAAGCAAAGGAAATGGTCTCTGCCACCTGTAATGACTGAACTTTGGGAATCAGCAGCTAATGTGTTCCCAGTAGGAGGGGAATTGTCATCTTCTTATCTCTCCTCTTTTGGGAAGGCCAGGGTCGGGTTGACTTGAAAGTAAAGAGATTGATGGAAAAATGCATGGGTTGGAGTCTTCTACAGTGATGAGGCAGAAAAGTCCTTCCCATTCCTGGGTAAGATATGGGAATATCATAATTATTTAGTAAATTCCATGGAGCAGGAAATACTCTTGGATGTTCACTTGTGAAACCACCAACAACTTGTTCAGGGACACCCGAGCTGGGCAGGGTGAGGAAGCAGAAAGTCTACCTTTGGGAATCCTTTGGATCCTACTTTCAGACACAACACAAACCCAACCAGGAATCTATATGAAGGGCCCTGAAGGAAAGCAAATATAGATATCATCTAAGTTTATCAAAGGCAACCTGTCTTCAGAGCCAGCTGGTCTTGGCCATCCTATCTTATCCCCTTATCTGGCGAGGAAGTCTGGAGGCTGACCAGGCCAGTGCTATCTGATGTGTTGGAAAAAAGGCAGAGCATCTACCACCATCACATGTCTGTAGATAGAGTCTGTGGGCAAATACCAAGGGAATTCCATGTTTCTGAGCCCAAGAACTCTGCATGCAACTCTGGGTGATCATCCTGGAGTGGGATGGACTTGTCGGAGAGATTCTAGGAAAAGGAAAGGAGATAAGAAGGGGTGGAGGTAGAATGATTCAATCTATTCATGTGGTGGTAGCCTTCAACCCCTCTACTCTGTATGAATTGCATGGGCAGATCCAACCATTTCCAGGGCCCAGGATGGACCTGACTGGGGAGGCTCCACGTGAGACCAGGTTGCAGGTTGTCTGGATGGACTTGAGTAGCAGGCCTGGTTCTGAGTCTCCTGAAGGGACTCCAGGGGTGGAGGGTGCAGATGGGGGCAGAAGCAAGACAGCGAGTTGTCAGCATGAGTGTTTCTCTACCTCTTTTCCCCACCTGTGGGGCTGTTAGCTAGTCCTCCTGGGTCAGTATCTTTCTATGTTGGGTGCTATTATAGACCAGACTGGGCTTATGCTGTGAAATGAGGAAAACTTCATTTCACTATCTCATCTGCCTCTAGAACATTGGAGGTAGTACAGGCATGACTACCTCTGGAGAGTGATAGCATCGCCATTCCTCCAATGTTTACCTACTGAAACATTCCTTAGGAGATAGCAGCCAATTTGTGAGTTATCCCCCTAACCTCAAATACCTCACAGGAACCAATATGTTACCCAATTTTATTGCGCCCTCACCATTTGCCTTCCTGTGAAATTCATCGTGAATTGTGCTTTGTACTTTATTTAATACCCCCTTCCTTTATGAATAAAGGGTTGCCTAGTCCATGCTGCTAGTCAATCCTTAGCTCCTGTCGTTAAGCAAACTCTCTCATTGTCCTTTCTTGTAGCCTGTGTTCGACTTTCAACATTTCTATACTGTCCCTAGTGAGAAGGAGAAGTCTTCTGGGCCTGCAACTAAGACAATATCAGCTCTTCCACTTCACCACACTCATAGACAATGACTAGAACTCTTGCTGGTCTCTCTGGAAGGTTGGGAGCCTTGTGTGAAGAGTTCCTGCTGCGTTTTCCAACACAAGGCAAACTCCTTGGAAAGCATCACGCTTGCCACATGGCATCAAAATCATCTTTATGCATTTGTGGCCTGTCACACATGCATTGAACTCTAGCAAATTCAACTGTAGGCGCTCAAAAGAAAACATTAAACAGAAAACAATGTCAATAAAGTGTGTGCATCCACCAACCATCCCCACAATGAGCATATGCCCTGGAGGAGGTTTCTGTGAACATTTGCATCCAGTTCTCATCTTTTTGAGCTGGGTGCATCTCTCACACGTGTGTTTAAAGTGACGATACATATTTTTCGTACAACATGACCTCAATGCACAAAGCAAGCCAAGTGCTTTCTCTGGTGCTCAGTCACAGAAACTACCATCTGTTCAGCTCTGCAGGGGAAACGGGTGCATGGTATTTATTGTGAGGCTGTGTTTCGAATACCACTGCATCACCAATCTGAAGGTTTTTATTCCCCCAAGGGTAATTTTCATTATATTTGACTTCTCTTTGATTTAGTTTGAGAATCTATATACCTAACTACTATCTGAGATGTAACTCTGCATCTTTCTTCCTACTAAGCAATGAGCTCTTGAAGCAATGGGTCACATCTAATTCACATGCATGCCTGGCACTCAGCATGGAGCAGGAATGAGACCACAAGAGAATGAAGAGGCCAGAGAGGAGCCAAGGACAGGTTCCTGGAAAGCCTTGCCCACTGCCCTAAGGGTGATCACATTTGTGCTCTCAGAGGGCAAGTCAGCTGCACCTCAGATCCAGGAGAAGCAGTGTGGTGGCTCCCTGCCTAAGGGGGTTGTGTTTACCTTGTGTGTCTTCTGATGGTTCTTTTAATCCAGTTTTATTGAACAATAATTGATATACATCACTATAAGTTTAAGATATACAGCTTGATGATTTGATTTACATATCTTATATGATGATTACTACAAATTCATTGAATTTCTTTCTCTTTATATAGATATAATTTTTATAAAAAGGAAAATGTTTTTCCTTCTGTTGATGAGAATGCTGAAGATTTAGTCATTTAACAACTTTCCTACATGTCATATAGCAGTGTTGCTATAGTTATCATTTTATATATTACATTATAAAAAGTTTCATGTTATAACTGGAAATTTGTATCTTTTGACCACTTTCCTTTGATCCCTCTTCCACCGAGCCCCTCCCTCTGATAACCACAAATCTGTTTTGCTGTTTGTTTTAGATTCCACGTAGAAGTAAGATTCATATGGTATTTGCTGTCATTGTCTTGCTTATCTCACCTATCATAATGCCTTCAAAGTCCTTGCATGTTGTCACACATAGTAGGATTTCCTTGTTTCTTTTTTATGCATGAGTAATAATCCCCCCACCCTGTCCATGTGTGAAACAACTTATTTATTCATTCATGTATCCATAGACATGTTGTCCCTATATCTTGGTTGTTGTAAATAAAGGTACAATGAGCATGAGAGTGTAGATATCTTTTTGAGTTAATGCCTTCCTTCCTTCCTTCCTTCCTTCCTTCCTTCCTTCCTTCCTTCCTTCCTTCCTTTCTTCCTTTCTTTTTTCCTTCCTTCCTTCTCTTTCTTTCTTCCTTTCTTTTCTTCTTTCTTTATTTCTTCTTTCCTCCCTCCTTTCTTCCTTCCTTCCTTCCATCTTTCCTTCCTTCCTTCCTTCATCCCTTTCTTCCTTCCTTTCTTTCTTTATTGATATATTTCCAGGAAGCAAAATTGCTGGATCTTATGATGTCTATTTTTAATTTTTTGAGGAAACTGCATACTGTTTTCCATGGTGATTGTACCAATTTACATTCCCACCAACAGTACACAGTCTTCCCTTTTCTCCACATCCTTATCAGCACTTGTTATCTCTTGTCTTTTTGATAAATTATTCTAAAGTTGTGAGGTGCTATCTCACTGTGGCTTTAACATGTGTTTTTCTAATGCCTGGTGATTCTAAACATCTTTTCATCAGTCTGTTGACCATCTGTATGTCTTCTTTGGAGAAATGTTTATTTAGGTTCTTGCTCAGCTTTTGACTCTATTAGTCGGGCATATTTTGTTTTTCATTATTGAGTTGTATAAATTCTTTATATATTTTGAACATTAACCTTTTATCAGGTAGGTGTATTACAAAGTTTTCTCATTCCATATTTATTTTTTCATTTTGTCCTTCTTTATTTTTCATTTTGTACTTCTTTTGCTGTGCAAAGACTTTTTAGTTTGATGTAGTTCAACATGTTTATTCATTTTTACTTTATTGCTTGTATTTTAAGTGTCATAATCATTTGCCAAAAATCATTATCAAGACCCATGTCAAGGAGGTTTTTTTTTTCTAGATTTTCCTTTAAGAGTCTCAAGATTTCAGGTATTATTTTTAAGTATTTGATACATTTTGGGTTAATTTTTGTAAATGGCATACAAAATGGGTTAATTTGGGGTTAATTTTTGTAAGTGGTGTATGGTCCAGTTTCATTTTTTTGGCATGACACTACTGATTTTCCCAACACTACTTATTGAAGAAACTGTCTTTTCTCTATTGAGTCTTCTTGACTCTTTTGTCAAATATTGGTTGACATAAATATCCTGCAACAATGGCTGAGGTGTCTGGCTACAATGATGTTTTTGTCTCTACCCCATAATGAAGATAATAGCCTCTGTGCCAAGAATCTCATTCATGTGCCTCTTCACTTCCTGCCTCTCCACCCCATTCCTGGATTTGAACTGGAGGACTGTTCTCCAAAGTTCTGCATTATATAGATTTAGTCATTTCAAATACAAAGATCCTAGCCATCATCAGGTTTACTGTTTTAATGGCATGTTCCATAGTCCTACTACTTTTCCTCAGGTCACTGTTTCTCAAACTTGGATGCCACTGGGATCACCTGCAAAGATCTTTTCCCAATCTTGATTCCCATGACTTAACCCAAGGGACACTAATTCAAATTGGTCTGTGGTAGGACTTATTAATGTGTTTGAGAAACACTTCACCCAGTCACTTTGTTCTGTCACCCTCTGATAGAGTACATCACACCCTTTCTTCCCTAAGTCTCTCTTTCAAATACTCACATACCAAGAAAGCACAAACTTGCCCTTCTAGCCATGTCCACATACCAACATTTGTACCCAGTGCTTCATCCTCTGCTCTGTGCCTCCACTCATGCACTAACTTATAGACAGATTCATTGCCACACAAGCAGCTCTTATTTTACATTCTAATTGTAACTTTTATTGTTCTAATTTCTTTTTCAATAGTTCATTTTTTTAGTAAAGTACCATTATTTTATGTCCTTGCTAATTTTTTGGCAGTATAGGATTTCTCCCCTCAGGTGTGGTTACCATTGCTCTCCCACCACCAAAGCATCCATAGTCCTCCACCATCCTCCATTGTGTTTCACCCCTCCCACCCTCACCTCTGTTTTCACCCCTTCCTCTCCTGGATACTTTAGATCTGTGGTCAGATTCTAAGTGTTTATTTTTGTCTGATACTCTGTTTGGTTTCTGTATATTCCATATATAAATGAAACCATCCAGCATTTTTTTCCTTCTGGCTTATTTCGCTTAGTATAAGCCCTACCACCTCCATCCATGTATTGCAAAATGACTTTTTTGATGACTGAATAGTATTCCATCATGTGTATATACCATATCTTCTTGATCTATTCATCTGTTCTGAGACATTTTGGTTCTTTTCATATCTTGACTATTGTAAATATTGTCTCAATAAACATAGGACTGTAGGTTTCTTTCCAAATTTATATTTTTATATTCTTTGAATAGATACTTAGGTGTGGGATTACTGAGCCATATTACAGATTGGTTTTTAGTCTTCCGAAGACCCTCCACACTGCTTTTCAAAGGAGCTGGATCAGTCTACAATCCCACCAACTGCTTTTCAAAGGATCTGGATCAATCTACAATAGGGTTCCTTTTCCTCTATTTGTTGTTTCTGGGTTTTTTGTTATGGGCCATTTTCACAGGTGTAATGTGAACTCTCATTGTGGTTTTGGTTTGCATTTTCCTGATGATAGGTGATAATGAGCATTTTCAAATGCCTATTGGCCATCTGCATGTCTTCTTTGGAGGGTGCCAATTTAGCTTCTCTGTCCATTTTTGACTGAGTTTTTTGTTTTCTTCTTGTTGAGTTGTATGAGCTCTTCATAGATCTTCCATATCAGTCCCTTGTCAGTTGTATGGTGTGCAAATATTTTCTCCCATTCAACAGGAGTGGTTTCTTTGTTTTGGTCACTATCTCTTTTGCTATAAAAGCTTTTTAATTTGATGTAGTCCCAGCTGTTTATATTTTCCTTTGTTTCCCTTACCACTGGGGACAAGTCCATAAAGATGTTTCTGAAAAGTATGTCATGGAGTGCTTTGCCTATTTTTTAATGTATTTTATGGTTTCAGGTCTTACATCCAAGTTTTTTAAAATGCATTTTGAGTTAATTTTTGTGTTTTATGTGAGATAGTGATCTAGTTTCATTCTTTTGTGTGTGGCAGTCCATTTTTTTCCCAGCACCATTTATTGAAGAGGCTTTCCTTGTTCTGGTGTACATTCTTCACTTCCTTGTTGTAGATCAACTGTCCATAAATGTGTGGTTTTATTTCTGGGCTCTAGACTCTAATCCATTGGGCTGGGAACACATGCAACTTGTAAAGCACACTTACAGCACTTTGTGTCAAAAGATCTTGCATATAAAACACAATTTTTTGGGCCCATATTCCCTCTGACCATACCCATCACCCAGTTCTCCTCCCTATGAGTCTTCTGAGGCATTTATTGTCTGTACCTTTCTTTTTCACTTCCTTATACACCATTCTCTTCATTCCGTTTCCATCTATGGTACCAATTGCAACGCTCCTTTCAAAGGTCACCAGTGATATCTATGTGACCCAATCCAATGATTACATCTCAATCTGCATCTTATTGATATGGGAAATATCTTCCTTTTCGACTTTTCAGTTTGTACACTCTCATTTCTTATTTGCCTTCCTGGATGCTCCATCTCAGGTGCCTTTGCTGGATCCTAATCTTTTTCCTAGCCCCTAAACAGTTGAGAGCCCTAGGCTCAAATTTTGACTCTATTCTCTGCTATTCTCCATCTGCATGTTCATCTTTAGTGATCCTGCTCGGCCACAATTTCAAGATTATCTAGTCTGTGCTGTTCAATGTGGTAACTACTTGCTACCAATGTTGTGACTACTGAGCACCTGAAATGTGACAAGTTCAAATTGAGATGTGCAAAAACACAACACATTTTGAAGAATGAGTATGGGGAGAAATGTAAAGTACTTTATCCATCATTTTGTATTGTGTACAAGTTGAAGTGATAAGATGCTGACTTCACTGGGTTAACTAAAACAATAAAATTAATGACACTTGTTTCTTTATATATTTTTAAGCTACCACTGGAGATTTCAGATAGCTCTGATCTACATGTTAATGAAGTTTAATATTTTAATCTCTACTTTTCTTATCTCTATTTCTTAGAGTGGTGTATTAGTCAGAGTTCTCCAGAGAAACAGAAACTACTAGGAAATAATGTGTGTGTGTAGATTTCAAGGAATCAGCCACATTGTTGCAAACCCTTAAGAGAGGCAAAATGGGAGAAACACCAAGGGACTGACTGCAGAGAGATTATGTTTTAGAAGTTTTCAAAATGTGGAAACAATAAGGAAAAATTAGATATTGAACTGAACATAACTGATGATCTAGAAGGTAATTTAGAATCTTGCATGGCTTCAAGTTCATTATATTAGAGGAAACTTACTGTACACTGTAAATGGACAGATGTTCACGTTAACACAGTAAGTGTTAATCATTAGGTACTTCCTGGGTATCAAGGGCTGATTCTTCACTATTTCCTCTGTAAGACCCATGGGCATCCATCTATCCTGTCCCTCTGTAAAATACTGACTGTTGTTTCTCTGACAGTCATTTGTTTGTCCTAGTCCCCATTCATGTACTAGGAGGTGACTAGATCTTGAACATGGTGTCCTAAGTGATAATGGCCCTTATTATGAAAGAAACCCCAGAATGCTCTCTCATTCCATCCATTATGTGAGGACACAGAAGGTTGCATGTATGAAACAGGAATGGAGTCTCATCAGCCACCAGGGTCTTGAACTTAGTTTCCCTACACTCAAATCTGAGAAATTATTGTTGTTTAAGCTAGGCTAGTCTGTGACTTTTTGCTATAGAAGCTCAAACAGATTGACAGGCACTTAAACCCAGGATTTGTTGACTAGACCCCTAAGTATGCAGAGCTGTGTTTCCAGGGCAGTTTTAGGAAGTGGCAAAGTATGGAGGATACAGGTTAAACTAGAAAATTTCATCCCCTCTCTGCTTCTAACCCTTTTGTTAACTTAGGAAAACCAGTCAGGCCCACAAAGTGAAGGGTACTTTGTCTATGAAACACATTTTATAGAGTGTTGGATTATGTGACCTCAGGTTCTTTTGGAGCTGTAGCTGCCTGTGATTCTGTGAAACTAATTGTTAATTGCACGATGGGCTTAATTGTAGAGACCACGCACAAGCCAGCAACCTAGACATTGTTCCATGGAAGAAAGAAAAATATTGCTGTGGCTTCTTCCTGTTCCTCACAATGACTCACATTTAATCTCACTGTAATAACAGAGCAGTCTTTTCTACACCTCTTTGTAGACTGTCATGTCCTACTGTCAGGGATGCTGAAAGACTGGTGATGTAGCTCCTCCTGGAAAGCTTGGGGAGGGTGGTGGAGTGCTGGAGTTCACCCCCAGGGAATACCTATCAACAAAACACAGTGATTCCTTCAGTTGCTACTTACAGCTTGAAACCCTTTCTCTCCCTGAGTTTCCATGCTTTTGAGATTCTGGCTGCATTCAACAGACATTACATGAAGTCCCCGCAGAGAGGAAATACAAGGTCCCTGCTTCTGCTGCACACATTACAGCAAGGCCGTGCTGGGCAAGCAGATGGGCTTTCATCTCTTGAGGTCTGGTCCCAGGAAGGGACAAATTGGCTGGAAGATCCTCCCCCACCCCCACATGCATCTGCCTTGCTAGAGTCAGGTCTAGAAAAGGCTCTTGTGGAAAAATAATATTCTCTTGTAAACATAGGACAAATGAGTTTATGCAAGGCTAAGTCCAAAACTGATTCCTTTAGAGCTCTTAATTCTTCCCCAGCTCTTGCCATCAGAGGGGAAAGGCTTAGACTTCAGAGTTCAATGATTTCCACAACCTGTTAGCTTATTCATAAATTACTAGGTTATCGGGGGTGGCGAGGGCTGGGTTATAGACATCTTTCACTAGCTGCCAGCCACAGTTTCACATACTGTTGGAATTCAATATTAGCGATGACTTCTTGGAGAAAGGGAGTATCTACCATGGCCCAGTATAGAAAAATAAGGATCAATGGATTTCTTAATAAATATGTAGACTGAGAATTTCAGTGAATTCATGCTCACTGATACTGAGTGGGAATTACATTGAGGATGTTCTTGATTTTCCAAAGCCAAGTCAAAACAACATATAAACGGAATGTTTTCTCCCAAGAGGTGGCATCGTTTGAGCTTACTGGAGCCGACTTTTGCTGGGATGTGAGATAGTGAGTCTTTCAAACTCATTCCATATCTCCCAGGAGTATCTTGATTCATATTGTTTATCTTGGAGTCAAAATCAAAGCTTTTTATAGGACTTGAATTTGATTTATTTGAGACTATTAAAGATTAGTATGTACTATGTATTCATTTAACATGTACAGGCACCTTGGATACAAAGCATGACAGTCTCAGTTCCTACAATTTTAGATTAGTCTAGAGATGATAATATTATGTGATAATATTAGTGTGATCATCATTATGCCATAGGACCCTGTAGAGACAAAGTTCTTGAAAGTAATATCTTAGGTGATACCTGTCAAAAGTGAACTGACCCTGGGCAGATGAAGGTGGGTGTGCTTGTGTTCCAGAAAGAAAGGACAACATATACAAAGGCCCCAATATAGGGAGAGCATGAAAGAGTGGGCATTAGAGTATAGAGAGTGAGCCAGGGACACCAGCCAGGCAGACATTGGCAGTCTTGGAAGGGAAACAAAAGAATCTGAACTTTACTCTAAATCAGGGTTCCTTAGTCTTGGCACTCTTGTACATGATGGGATCTTCCTAGCTTATGCCCATGAGATGCCAATAGTATTTCCATAGTCATAACAAGCAAAACTATCTGGGAGCAAGATTTTATAAAATTTCATAAAATTTTTAAATAATAAAAATTATGCTGCAACACTTGGAAATGAGTACCTTGATTTTCTTGCAAAACAGCTAAACCTGTTGATCCTGGTGTAAAAGTCAATCTCTTCCTTACTCTAGTGTGTGGGTAATGTCTGTCTCTGGGAATCCACTAAAATAAGTAAGGTAAACTTTTGGGGAGAAAAAATATCCATTCATGACAGTATTTATTCTAGTACTACTTATTAGCATGAAGAAGCAACAAACATTTTACATATTTAATGATAGATTAATGGTTAAATAAATGGTGTAAATCCCATGTAAGGAGTATTATTCACTATTACAAATGATGAGAAAATGCTAAGTTTACTGGAAAATAATCATACTACAAATTTAAAAGTATTCATGCATCTGAAAAAAAAAACGTGGAAAACCTTAGCAGAAAAATAAAGTATGATTTTTTTCCTAAATTTTCAGTACATAAACATATTTCTCTCAAATATGATAGAAAATATATCTTTCCACAGAAAGGAAATATTCCACTGATCCACTAAGATATTTAGTTCTTCTAGACTTGGGAGGTAGCTCATTGATTTGAAAGAAAGCCATGTTTAAAGGATCTGGTAGTTTAGTGACTCAGCATGAATCATCCATGAGTCAACCCAGTATGAGTCTTATGAAATAGTTGTTATTACAGTATGAGAGGTAATGTTAATAAATCAAAGTGTGAGTTCTAGAACTCCTGCTGTTCTTTGAATTGGCCAAGTAACATGCAGTTTCCCATCCAGGACTGCATGTTAAGATCACACCAGACAGTACGTAGGGAGGAGCAACCAGGGTAGCGAGGACTCTGAGAATCTCATAGTGGGATAGCTGAAAGAGAAGATGGGTGAGTAGAGCATGGGTAGAGATGTAACAATGGCCACTTATTGCCCTGAAGTATTTGGAAAACTGGATCTTTGTTTAGTTCTTAACATCTAATGCATCCTCACTAGGAAGCCGATATCTTTATCCAAGAGTGACCAAAGAAAAGATTGCTCTTCTTTATTTGTTGCCATGGTTCTGATGCTCTATATATCAGACCCTGTTTCATACCCAGTGCCAGCGGACAATGGAATCTTACTCCCTTTTATTAAGGTTGATTTGCCAACATGCCAAGTTGAGGTTGAAAATTCCAAGAATTTTTCCTTTGTAATTAGTTAAGCTTAGATGTTAACAAGAATTCTTCATCATTATTTTACACTTATAGTTATTATTCCTACTTTGCTTCTGCATAGATCCACACTATGCTAGAATTTGTTATTCATGCATATCACAAATATCTTTACGAATATGAATATTTTCACGAGTACATGCCAGCCCTGTCAAAACAGGCAAATCTTCGCCCTCACTAAGATTAGGTTCCATCAAGATGGGAGGTCTAATGTTCACTGATTATTTGCATATATTAACTTAAGTCACTACTCACTCCAACCCTATTGTATTAGCACTATTATTATTTCCTGTTTAGAGATGAGATACATGGAAGTACAAAGATACTAAGCAATTTATCCAAAGCCTTAGGACTGAGGTTTCTTATTTATGCACATTCTAGTTTGTCTCTGTGTGTCCTTAGCTTACAGAAACCCCATCCTTCTCTGATTCAGCTGTTGGGAGGTAAAAGGTGTCAGAAGGATTGGAGGATAAAAAGAATGGTTTAAAGTTTGAATACTGCTTGAAAAATTGATGACCTCTAAATGACGTTCTGTGTTCCATCACCATAGACTCTCCAGGTAATAGCCTCAAGCTTTCATGGGCCAGTTATTTTGAGAGTACATGAATATAAAATTTTTTTTCAAGTAAAATATTTTATTACATGTACCACACTTTGAGAAACATTTCCTAACCAACTGGAATAACTGTTAAATACAGGCTGGGAAGCAGCATTTTGATGAAAGTGTTATAAACCAGGAGGTCATGGAATAACTGTGTGCAGAGGTGGGAGGGAACACTAATGCATAGAACCAGAAAGCAGAAATTTTATTGTTAGTATAATTTTCATAATAACAATTACATGTATTAGTGAAATTACTAACTTTTTTATGGGCATGTATCTAACAGGAAATGTTGAATACTCTGTTAATATTACATTGCTGCAAGCATATTTATGGTCTTCTGACACACAGTCTAAGATACTAAGAAAGAATCTTAATGAGGAAGAAGAATTTTTCCTTAGCCTCTAATGTCAAATTAAAAAAGAAAATATGCTGTTTACACTACTTCCATGGAGCTATCTTTCTCTGAAGTATTATACTCTTGTTTTTAAATTTTCACTTAATATTTCTTGAGTTCCCACTATGTGTCAGATATTTTTCTGGGTCCTAGGGATCATAGATAAATAAGAGTCTATGTTTTAGGGGAAAGAGTGGAGAATAGTCAATAAAAGAATACAATTAGTTGAATAATAAAAGGTCAGCTGATAATAAGAGACCACAAGTAGAGACAATGAAGGAGAACATTGTTTTTAGGGGGTCACAAAGCAGGACATCCCTAAGGAAGTGATGTGTACTACAATTTGAATAATAACAATGTAAGATTCAGACCTGACAGGACACAAGCTCTCTGACCTGAACCTAAGGCCTCTATTTTCTCGTCACTAAAATGGAGATAATTATAGCCTGACAACATAGAGTTTTTATAATCATTGAGTCTTTGTGAACTTTGAGTTCTTCACCTTTCCTTGTACATCTATTTTTCTTGCCAATGTATGGTGATTATATTTTCCAAACAGATGTAAAAAGGGAGTATGTGCCTTGCCGAGTGATTTTTCTGATGCAAGAATTTATTTTCTTTTACAGAGTTTATAAAAATATATTCATATATTGGTGCACATGTAATTCATAGCATACATTTTTTAAAATTTTGAAATAATTATAAACTTACATGAAGTTACAAAAATAGGGCACTATTTTGCCCTCTTGCCGTTCACCCAACTTCACCATAGTGACAATTAGGTAGCTTAAAGTACTTTCATGGAGAAGGAAGCTATGTTGGTAAAGATTCTGTAGGAATTTTTTGAGTCAGTAATATTCTGTATTTGGGTCTGGATGATGGTTTATTGGCTATTTGCTCTTTCAATGAATGGTACTTTACATTATATAGAGTTAAAAGTGAGAGAATGGAGCAGCAAAAATGAAATCTCCTGGTGAATTTTTGTTTTTGCTTTTTTAATATTAAATAGCAGGGTGAGGTTTACTGTCAACCTCAGAGTCGCCTGTACTGACTTCTGGGAAGGGGATGCTCAGTTGCCTTTGAAGGAACATTTCTGGTTGCAAAAACTCCTTGTTAACATAGGATTCCAGCTGAACAGAAGAAATGTGGGTCCTAGTTCATCCCCTGTTCTTCTAAGGTGCATGGCTGGGGGTACAGCTGACTTCCTTGGTCTCATCCCCTTCCCTCAATGCCCTCACACCCCGCAGCCTACCCCAGAACCTGCAGGAGTGTCAGCCTAGTTTCACACAAGGATGGAGTCAAGTGCAGAGGATGACTTTTGATGACCAAATCTAGGTGGTGATAATGGAGCCTAGAGTGTGCCCACAGTGCATCCTGGTAAATTTTTCTATATTCTGTTATGTAATTTTACTAAAATGATGACAAAGAAACTTTTTGGAAGTACCAGCTTACAAGGAGAAAAATAAGGGGAAGGAAATGACAATATTTCAGTAAATATTTGGAAGATGAATAAGAAATAATTATGAAACTTTATTCCTGCCAAGGTGGCGAGTAAGGAAAATGGAAACAAGAAATAAGAAGCAAAATCCCAATAAAAACAATTCTCTGTAGCAGGAATGGGGGGTGGGGTAAACAGGGAAGGAGGCAGGAGCAAGACTTCCTAAAATATACACATTTTTATAGTGTTTAGATTTCAATACATGTAGATAGTGGTCTAGTCACAAAAATGTAGAACAAGAAAATCAGGGAAGAAGAGGAGGTGGAGGAGTGGAGAAGCCAGATGACTTCTACTGCAGGACCCGAGAAAGCCTGGAGAACCTCTCCAGGAAGGCAAGGTGGGTTGAGGCTGGTGCTAAGAACAGGTTTAGTGGAAATATCACAAGAACAGAGTTAGATCTTAGCCACTCTCTCTTGCTCCCTTCTAGACAGTTTGAAGTGTCAGGGATGCCAGGCATTGCTGGGGGTGGGGAGGTTCCACTCAAAGCGGAGGGGGCAATGTGAATGTTTGCTAATGGGATGGTGAGACCCCCCTCCCCAGATCTCTTCCTAGCTCAGCTTGCTGGGAAACCAGGTTTATAGACCTTATTCCCATCCCACGCCCCCACATACCTATATGAAATTCTCATATCAGAGAACTTCTTTCCAGGAGAAAAGAAGTGTAGAGATGAACTGAAAGTCTCAGTCCAGTAAGATAGCTACCTCCTGGTTGCTGCCTGGGCGTTGGGCTCTGTTCTAAATGCTTACCACAGGTTGAATGGTTACCTCCACCTTCACAGGATGACAGAAGCGGACACAGAGAAACATCTTTTCAGGGTTCTCTCTAATCCCCCTCCCACCCAGCATTTGGCAAGACTTCCTACATCTGCCCACTCCATCTGCTTTGAGGCTTCAAAAAAATGTTTACAATTTTCTACCTTTTGTGCTCCTTGTCTTTAGGATTAGCTAATATCTTCAAATGAATGAAGTATACTTTAGAATCATTTTAGATTCACAGCAAAATTAAACCAAAGTGTACAGAGTTCCCATGTCCCCACACTCACAGGCTCACTAATCATCAGCATGCCCCACCAGAGTGGCGCATTTGTTCCAACTGACAAGCCAGCATTTATCCACTGTAATTATCTGAAGCCCACAGTGTACTTTAGACCTCATTCTTGGTGTCAAACAGCCTATGGATTTGGACAAGTGTGATGCCTTGTATCCACCACTATAGTGTCAGAGTATTTTACTCCCTGAAGAAACCCCTCTTTCTTTCCTCTGACCTCTAGTAACCACTGCTCCTTTTACTGTATCCATAACTATATCCACAGTTTTCTCTTTTCCAGAATACCATGTATTTGGAATCACAATTAATATTTAAAATAATGTTCATTGCTTTACTGTCATCTTTGCAGAGTTTGGGAGAAAATAGTGATTCAAAGTTGGCACTTAATAATTTGGGGGTCCTGATAGGATTGTGGTGGTCCTCTCTTACTGCTCAGAAGCTGCTCCCTTCCAGCCACTCTCAGGGGTCCAACATCTACAACAGGCAAAATCAGGAAGATGCAGACTTTCCCATTCTGCACCAGCAGTGTCTTGGAGAAAGCCCATATTTCTGCATGAAGGAATGCAAAATCTGTACCAAGCCAATCACACTGTCTTACTGGTACCCTGGGGTCCACACACATTTCAAGAAGACTGAAGTATGTCACATCTGCAGGAAATTGAAGAATGCTTATCATACCTGCCTCTTGGATCTTGAGTACCCATTCAGGTATTGTCTCTTGAGGATGACATGCCAGAGGTAGATGTCAACCAAGAGCAGTACACACAGAATACAGAAAAATTTCTAACTGAGGAAACACAACCAGTTGGCATGCTATGGAAAGCCACATCTACCAATGGTATGTCCTCAAACTGGCCTTGATCACACCCTACTATAAAAGGAATGGACACCATATTGGTTCCTTCTGGGTGAGAGAGAGAAGACTGTTTATAGAGATGTGAGTAACCTAGAGAGCCTTGTGTTTCCCTGACTGGTCTGAATATCAAAGACTACATTGAGACCAAGGACCAGTGGTGTATAAGCTTCAGAAGCAGGCATCACAACATTCCATCTAGGCTCCCCAGAGGACAAGACAATCACCACACTCTATTGGTAGTCTGGGAGGTCTTACTGAGACAGGTCTAAGGAATCATTCTAGTGTGCCTTCATCCTACTTGCCACCAGACAAACTGCCCAAATGACTACAAAGATATCCTTTGATAAGTTGAGAATCAATGGCTGCAGACTCAGCCTGAATGGGGCCAGATCCCAGACATCCAGAAGAAAATAAAGGTAGAACCACAGGTAGAGATCAAGCTAGAATCTTTGCCAGGACTGCCAGGAGCATTTCCATTCCTCCTGTACCTCCTGTAGAAGCCTTTACCAACTATTTCAATCTACCTCCAGGCAGTGTCCCTACTACCCTGGCACCACCCCTGGTATTACTCTATCCCAGGTTTTAGGCCACACAAATTCCACCTTTGGGACTACCCCCTCCTTTCAAAGGACCCTGGGACCAACGCACTGTCCTTCTCAGGACCCTTAAGAGATGGAAGCTCTTGCTGGGAAACACAATAGCCCCAGCACCTTCTCACCCACCTGGGCCTCTGCAGAAGGAAAGGGCACTTAAAAAATCCCAGTAAATGAATTTTGGAATAAATCTATTTTTTTTTCTTCCTTTCTAGTTTCCATGGTAGCTGAATGCACTCAGATGTGAGCAGTTGGAGAACAACAACATACTTTCCTATGAGTATTCAAAGGATTGAGGGACCTCGAATAAGCTGCCACTCACATACCTGGTTACTACACTAATACTACTAATAGAACTTAATGCCTCTTCTCTTCCATGGGACTAAGCAGCTGGGTGAATTGGAATGTTCATCAGTTACTGTTACAATGACATGTTTATTTTGCATCTTTTCACAGCCCAGATCTTATCTCTCCTTTCTTCATTTATTACTAAAGGAATCTGCTGATAGTTTTGCTTCTCTATAATACCAAAAATTACTTTATTCCTATCAATTGAATAGAAACAAATGTGGAGCCGTGTTTCAATGAAGAGACCTGGGAAGAATCATTTTAAAGAACTTACTGGAAAACACTTTCACAATCTATGACATGGAAAGCACTGGAGTGTGTTTGAATGGCAGACTTGTGACTCACAGAGAGAACTTTGACCTTTAGCAAGCATTTGCCTTTGTGTGTCTTCAGTGGCTCATTTTAATACCTTGCTTCTAGTCTTAGAATGTTAGGCTATCACTAAATTGTTGGCAACTTTTTTTTTTGATGTTGTGTTGTGCTTTCTGCTTTGAAAAAATCAAAATGGGTCAACCTATATATATTGATATGTATATATACACATTCATGCCACATTTTAATGGTGTATTATATTGGCATTTTATGATATGCCACATTTTAATTGGAAAGTAAGTGAACCTTCATTTTTGGACTCAGTTTTCTTTTAAAGTTGAAGATGACAGCCTTAGGAAGAAAAAAACATCATTAGGTTGAGTTTAAAAGCTGTGAAATGGTGCGTGCCTTCAATCGCAGTCTATGGAGTGGGCCAGGACTAGGAATTGCTTAAGTCTGTGGGTTTGAGACCCTCCCAGTGCAACATAGCAATACCTAGTCCCCAAAAAATAGCTGGGTGTGGTGGCACATGACTATAATCCCAGCTACCTGGGAAGCTGAGGTTGGGGATCGCTTGAGTCCGTGGTACCCTGGGCAACATGAGCCTGTGGTTCCCCAGGCAAAATAGCAAGACCTAGTTTCAAAAAAAAAAAAAAACTGTGAAATGTCATACAGACAAACCCAAGTAACTTTTGATATTGAGTTTGAGGGGCTATTTAACTGTGCTTCTAGTAATGTGTAGCTCAGGGTAGTCACAACTTCCAGTGGAAGCAGGCAAAGTGACATAGTCATAGTCCTCTCTATGTGTTGAGTTAGGTTGCCCCTAACACAGGTATTTTAAATTCCAATTCCCAATACCTCAGAATGTGACCTTACTTGGAGACAAGGCTTTGACAGAGGTAACTGAGTTAAAACGTGGCCACTAAGGTGGATTCTAACCCCATATGGCTGGTGGATTATGGAAAGAGGAAGTTTGGACAAACACACGCACACACACACACACACACACGAACACACATACACCACACACACAATCACACACACGGAGGATGATGTGAAGAGGGAATAGGGGTCAGTGAGGTAAAGAGATGTTCATCTAACAACTGAAAAGTGCCTGAGGCTCCCAGAGCTAAGAACCCTGGAACACAGGGGTGGGAGGGGCATGCTGACACCTTGATTTCAGACTCTAGTCTCCAGAATGGAAACAATAAATTTCTGTCATTCTGAGTCACCCCATTTGTGACACTTTGTTAAGGCAGCCCTGGGAATCTAATAGAAAGCCCTGTTATTGGAAATTCTACAGAATGACCTTCCCAAAATGAGGCTTATTAGTTCCTGGTTTGAGGGCCAGATTAAAACGAAAAGGTTTTTGTTTTGTTTTGCTTTGTTTAAATAGCATTGGCTTTTAAAATCTATAAATATTGAACTGAAGCCCCTGGTCTGGAGAATTTCCTATCATTTTGGCTAAAACAGGGAATTTCCCTTTTGAAAAAAGGGGGGGAAAGTGGCAGGTATTAAATATCAAGTTCTGTCTCTTCTGGGCATTGAAAATAAAAAAATATGGAGCTTAATTGGCTCTGGATTGTCTTAGGGATGATTTGATATTCTTTTTAAAAATAGATAGCAAGGAAAATCATCTCAGATTGAACTGCTGCTCTGTCAGTCTCCAATTTTAAAGGCAACTACACAGACACTCCCTCCTACTTCTTGAGAACCCCCGTGGCTCACTTATCTGCCCTCCAGAGCAACTCTGTCTCCATTTATCTCATGGTCCTTATCATTTTTAGGATTTCTTCCTTCCAAGATTTATCACAATCCTGAGGAAGTTTGGAAGAGAAAATACACTCCTTTGTCTTTGCCACACTGTTACTAGCCCAAGTGGAAGAGAAAACTCTGTAGATATGGACTCCAGGGACCTGTGTTCTGTGTTCCCTTCCTATCTCCCCCCCCCAACCCCTGCTTACCCCCTTCCTTCTATTCTGTTTCCCCCTCCCCCAACACACACAACCTCAGCCCAGCAAATCTGTATTCAAGGCTCCATTCAAATGCTCAGCACCAACTCAGGAAAAGGCCAAGGCCTCCACGTTCCTCCAGTGCTGCTAAAGTGTGTTACACATCATTAGCTTCTGATTGCCCTGGCTTCTCAATCCATGTCATTTATTCCAAGTCATTCCGGCAGCTTTAGCAGAGCATAACCCTGGAATTTGAAGAGGAGGCGAACATTTTGAAACCTCGTTAACTGTTGGCATCGTTTCTATTAGAAACTCTAGGCCATACAATTGCTTATTCGGGTATTTTTTAAATGCCAAGTTCTTGTGTGCCCTGATAAATTTCAGACCACATTCTCTGCATACACAATTGAATTGTACTATGATGAAATATAGGAACATTATGACCAGATTTATTGATAACAAAGACCATCCAAATATTTCCTTTTCACCTTGGATTAATTTAAGGCTGCCCCTGAAGCTTCTGTTAATAGCATCTATCTGTACTGATTAGGCTCTTGACTAAAATGGCAAATTTAAAATTCTTATTTCACTCAAGGTGCTAATAATTCAAAACATGAAATTCTGTCAGGTTTGTGTTACAGGGAAGGCAATATATAAGGAAAGAATCAGAGTAGCAATACCATTATCACAAATTACAGACCTCTTTGGAATTGTGTTTGATACGAAATTATAGTCTGTCTTCACTTCCCTTTTGCAGCTGTGAGTTGTTTACTATTTAAGCATGCAACCTTAAATTACAGAGAAGATGGGTGAAAAATCCCTGTTTGGGACATCATCTACATTCATCTTTGTAGACATCGTTGAATGAAATTAGCATAATATTCCTTTTAGTTGTTATATAAAGTAACTCTCAGAATCACTTTTTGGTTCTTTGTGTAGTTTTGAAAGTGGCACCTCATAAGTGAGAAAAATCTAGAAATTGTTTAAAGCTGAAATAAATGGCAGTGATCTGAGAACTACAACCTAGTGTTCAACCTTATAAAAAGTCAACTTCATTGTTCATTTCCCTTCAGACATTTCCTGGTATCTGGCAAAGGCAAATTTCAGGAAGGTCAGCCAGATTGCTGTTGGCAGGAAATCTTATTTAGGCTAGATTAACACCACCAACTAGCTCTAGTTGGAAATCAGACATAAATAATGCCAAGCAATTAGGGAGGTAGGAAGGACTTGTAGATCTTAGCGTACCAATCCCAGATACTCATGTTTTTGGTGCCCAGTGAGCATCTGCTCTGTACTAAGGGAAGAAGTGGGAGTATGGAGGTTCAAGTGCCACTTTCACCACCCAACAGCTGGAGGTCCTTGGGAAAGCATCTTAGTTTTGGAGACCAGTTCCCTCATCTCTAAAAAGAGCAGTTAATAGAGATGTTCTTTGATTCTTTCAGTGAAAAACAAAATTTCTGTTTCTAGGGCATTTTATTATTCACTGGCTAATAGTGCTTATTGGACATCTTCAAGAAGAAATGAAATTTGAGCAGTGTCATAAAAATTTGGTTCAAGGGATTCAGGGATTTTTCTATATTAGAAATTAGTGTAACCAAGGCTTTGGACATAAGTGAGACTAGAACACCTTTGGAAGGATGGATTAAAACTCTTGTTCTGTTATTTCCTTAACTGTATCAATACCTAGAAATGATGCAAAGTATCTAGCACAGTATCAGAAACCTTGCAGGTAGTGATATTGGAAGTTGACTGCCACTGAAATCAAAGGGTGTGTGTACAAAAGAATGCACAAGAGTAGGAATTATTGAAAAAGGCAGAAACAAAGTATAAATTACTCTGGGGGGGCAATTGTGAATTATCTAAGGATCTTCAAAAATAATCTAGAAGTTTCTGCAAGAGGTGGGTAATTCCTTCTATCAGGTGGAACAGAAAAGGAACAGGTTGGCAAGCTGGGAAGTACTTGGCCTGCCAGGGATGATGTGGTTCTGAAGATTAGCCTTAGAAATTCCCTTCATGTTGATGATGATGAAAACTATACAAAAAAACTATACCTGGAAGCCAGAAAGAATGCTAGGAATGAAGTCTTGGAAGCCAGTTCTGGAGAGACCAACAAGAAAATGTTGGAAGAGGAGGGGCAAAGGAAATGTGTATCTTCAGGTGGCCAAACACAATGTAGGATGGCTTCTGCTCAGATCGGTCACTTAAAAATGTTTATTCATTGTCTGGTTAAGCAGACGGAAGGATATTATTCTTGAAGCTAAAAATAGAGAGGCAGGAAAGGGTTCAGGAATATTAAAAATGGCAAAATCCAAGTATTAAATCTCCATTGTTTTCTTCTAACCTGGTTACTTTCTGGTTCCTCGTATTTTTGGCTTTGCAAGGACAGTCTCAGGTGTCCTCAAATCTGACTAAAGCCTAGCGATTCTCTACCTGAGGCCTTGCAGAACTCTGAAACACATGCTCAGCATGCCTACACTCTGCTCCTTTGCTCACCCGGCCTGTGGACTTATGTAATACCATGACCTATCAAAGCTTTGTTTTGCTTTTATTTTTCCCACCAGCTGCAGGTGTCAATCAAAGCATCCCAACCCAACTTAGTTCACACCCTCTCTTTCCTTCCTGGACCTCACTCACTAACTCACTTTTTTTTTTTTTTTTTTTTTGGTCATGATAGCGCCAATCTCAACTAGATAATAAACACCTTCAAGGTAAGAAATACATCCATTTCCTCCCCACAGGATCTAACATTGTCTGATTAATAGAAAGCTTTATTCACATTAATGAGATTTCTAAGGCACTTGTGAATTTACGAAGTCTTCATGTAAGCTTTATTAAAGTGAAGGTAAGATACCTAACTGAAGGCTATATAAAAACAGACTTCTAAATCGAAATTCCCATCTGAGTAATAAATTCAATTAAATTTTTGGATTTTTAAAAATGTGATATTGGTTTTTCATTTCTTCTTCTAGTTGTTTCCAAGCAACCTTGAACTTGTCAAATAAAACGACCTAAATAGAAGACTGAGATGTATGAGCTTACATTGAAAATCCTTCCCTTGCTGAGTTAAACACACACTACTCTACATTATGACTAGGCAGTCCTTAAAGGTCAGATCTCTTTTCTCATATTAGGTCTTTTGGGTGATTTTAGTAAGAAAATGGGGTGTAGACAAGAAATAGGATATGGAGTTATAGTCTCTGAATGATTTGAATCCTAACTTTATTGCTGTGAGTTTGGGGGGAAAACATTTAAACTTTCTGAGCTTTGACCTCTTTATCTCTGAAACAGACATACTCATACAGCCTGCTTACCTCACAATGAGGCACAATGACTGGGTGACTCAGCCGGATGGGCAGCTGGGGCCCCCTAGTAGTGATGTAGTTGCAATATGAGCAAATAGTTGACAATATAAAAATGTTTTTGGTCATTTTTGGGTCACTGGAAAAAATTCCCCCACCCCTCTGGGATCTTCTCAGGCTGGTAGACTGACAAATTAACATCAGCCAGATTAGAAGGAAAGACCCAATTTAAGTATATAAATATTGAGAACTTACATGGATGTAACGTCTAAAGTAAATGGGACACATCAGAGGTATGGGTCATTGGTGTCAAGTAGAGGGGAGGAAGTGTTACATGAGGAGACCACCTCTAGATGTTTACCCTACTTTAAGATAGATTTCTCCAATTAAAAGGTTATTTTTGGAGATGTCCCTAAAACTAGGTAATCTGCATTCTTTAATTAATAGTAACATTCTCTTGAGGCCCACAGGGATCATCTGATCTTAGTTCTGCATACAATGGTGACATATTATTAATGGGTGACTCAGCTGGATGGGTAGCCGGGGCTCCCTAGTAGTTGAAAATTGTATTGTGTGCCATACTGTGCTGGTGGGCAGGGTCTGGGAGAAAAACCTGCAAGAAGAAACAGGAAGTGTGAAAAGGAGGAAGAAGCTTGAACTGGCAGAGTGTGTGGGATGCCAGAATGGTATGCTGGTATGCTTATTTTCTTGGGCGTGAGGCTGGCCTATTTAGACATGAAATCAATATCATATATTAGTAGAACCATGCTCTGGGCATCTTGGAAAAAGCCTGTCTGAATATTTTTGGTAAAGCAGATCCTATATCTCTATTGTTTCATCATTATCATCATATCCGTATCCTTATCATCATCATCATCATCATCATCATCATCATCCCTAGAAGAACTATATAAAGGGTAGAGAAGGGGAGGGAACTTGAAATTTCTGCCAGAGCAGGCATTGAGGAGCATCCTTATTACTGCCATCAAGCTGCCCATACCAAAGTCAGTACCCAGGAGGCAGTGGCCAGCTCCCAAGGCTTAGCCTCCTCCTGCACAGTTCTGCATTGCGGAGTTACCCTTGAGAAGCCAGAGCTAGAATTGACTCAGCTGTCCCTTCTCACCTTCCGCCTCCTTAATCCTTGGTCAATATTGGCTTACGCCAGTGCACCATTCATTTTGGCCTTTGGCCCCTGCCTTGGAGGGCTCAGTCATTTCCAACCAGTGCGACCAATATTCAGTGACCTTGGGAAGACCATGAAAATGGCAACTTCTGTTCTATTCAGGGGTAATCCAAGAGAGAAGTTTGTTGCCTGTTTTGAGCTGGGTTTTGACCCCTGATGGCTCTTATTTGTCACCTTTCATTTCCTGTTCACACGGGGAGGGAGCAGTTACTCTCCCTGGGAAAATGGCAAGCCCTCTGTCACTGATTCTGTTCACTGACAGCACCAAACTGGGGCAGAGGCAAAAGAAAGCCCGGGAAAATCTCTAGATTTGTTCTTGTCTACAAATCCTGAAGATCACCAGAAGAGAATCTCCAAATGAAAAAGAATACTGGAATGATTAAAATGCTTCCTCCTCCTTGCAGGATGCAAGGGAACTACTTTACCAGGAAACATACAATTTCAGAGGAAGACTAATTTTTTTTTCTATTATGACAAAATAAAATGTCTCTGTCAGGAAGGGTGAATACCAGGAGCGGTATCTCGTCTCTCCTCAGACATGAGGAGTAACCTTGCCATATTTTCTGTATATTTTAAGTTCAATGCAAAACCCCTCACTATTAGAAAGTATCAGTAGATGACAATTGTCCCAAGGAGAGGTTTTCAAATGACCTCTTAGAGCCTGCAAAGCTGAACTGCATCTAAGGGTCTGGCTGGAACATCATTATTTCTGAATAACATGTTAGCATGCAGCATCATTATTCTTCACCCTGACCCCATGGAGCTTGTGAGACAGGTCCAATTATCGAGCCATATGGTAAAGAGAATTTTGGATAAACAAATTTATATTTTGATTAAATTCAAGAATCATATAGAATACAATAATTAAAATGTAAATGACAGTAGGTGTACTTGCTTCAAGCTGACTTTGGAGCTCACCAGATGGCACGTTGCAGGTGATTTGTGTTCCATGAGCAGAGTCTTTAGATGTGAAGTATTTTCAGCGGCTCTTTGTGGCAATATTTCTAGTTTTTTGTATCAGCATCTCAGATCAGCTTTATTTCATAGGATTTTTTAGAGCATGTGTCTAGTGATACAGTAAATTGAATTAGTTTTATTTTGTTTGTTTAGTTTTTCTTTGTTTACTTACATGAGTTTCCTCAGATTGGAGGGAAAGAAATTTTAAAAGGGTGTTTTCCCCAAATATTTCCTCACTGCTCCCCAGTTCTGCTTAGAGCCTCCAATGCTGCAGATACAGAAAACAGCTTTGCTTTATGGGATATTTTCCAATCTTGCCAGGCAGCCTAGAGTTAAGTTAAAGAAACAGTGACTGTTTTTCACAGCAAGGCTGAGTGGGGGAAGGGAGTGTTTAACAACTCTCTCTACATTCATCATATCCTCAATCTGTTTCTTCTTCCTTTTTAGACCTCTCCTTTCTTCCCTGGTCTTAAGACTTGGGGATAGGCATAGATCAGAGCGAGTAGGCTAAGAGCAGGAGATGAAGTTATCGAGCTGTCTAATTCTCTCCTGCCTGGACCACGAGTACTTACACACTTAAAAAGCTTGAAAATAGAAGGGAATCCTAACTCTAAGCCTCTGTCAATCAATGAATATCATCTTTTCTCACTCTCCTTAAACAAACTGTAACCCATAGTCTTGCTTCAAGCAGTCTTGTTCTGAAAGTAGCACTAACCAGCAAGGAGATGCTAGAAGATCTAAATTCCAATTAAAGTCACCTCTGATTGTGTTAGACAAGTCCCTGCTACTTAGAAAATAGGGCTGAAAAATCTTGGCTGGAAAGGTTATTGAGGATAGCACAGATTAGTAACAAAAGGATCACCTAAAGCCTCTATTAAAAATATGAAATAATAGATATTTAATCATTTGATTTTATTTAGACATTCAACAATAACACCCGTTGCTAAACCATGGGTGAAGATGCAGCATAAGGAAAAGCATGATCCCCTTATATCACAGATCTATCTGGTAGACACTGGACATAGAATAATCACAGAGTGTGAGGTCAACTGTGGGGATGAAGCGTTTATCCCTTAAAGGGGTTCTGCCATGAAAGTGCACAGAAAGAACATAAGGCCAGTGTCCCTCCTTCTTAACAGTGTAAACTGGAGTTTGCTTTCCATATGAGGAGACAGATAGAGTCCATGGTCATCTGAAATTCCCACAACCTTTTCCTTCACTGATCACACTATTGGCCAAAGCTAGGGCTCTAACATTTAGCATCATGAGTATATATAATACATACGTGACATGATTTTCGCTGACATAAGAGAAAGAAATCAAAGTGAAGATCTTGTTGCCATCTAATAAGCATTTAATTAAAATAGATGAATACATGAATGAGTGATCACTTAATGAATGAATGCCATATTACCAATGCCCTGATACCTGCCTAGTTGAGGTGTCACATGAAACCAGGGAGCCAAGACAAAATACAGAAACTCAAAGTTCACAATTGCATCTGCTTGACATTGCCCCTATTCAGAGTTAAACAATGGAGGGGTGGCTGTCAACTTTTACATTGTGTTGCTGATAAGGCTTGGGACCAGCTTCCTTTTTAAAAAATGGAAACCTAGAAGCCCAGCAAGATTGAATGACTTCTCTATCTATAGTTATCCAATAATAAACCCTAGGTAAATATAACTATTTTCCCACTATATTAGGATAACTGTATTAGGATTCATTGTTCAGTAACTTTTTCTTAATCACTCCCTCCCCACTGTTTAGTAACTTTTTAAATTGAATATATAATTTCAAACACAGAGAAAAATTGCAAGGATGAGAATAGCATCCTTAAGATCTTAATGAATACCCAGACTCCCCCAGACTCACCTATTGTTTATATTTTGTTTTGTTTGTATTTTGTTACATTTGCTTTACTATTTGCATGCCCCCTAATGTATGCTATTATGTTGTATTGTATTAAGTTGCATTGCATTGTATCATGTATGACATGAGAGGTAGACTCTTTTTTCTGAGGTATTTGAGAGTCAGTAATATATATCTTATCTATCTGTCTGTCTACCTATCTATCTATCTATCTACCCATCTATCTATCTATCTATCTATCTATCTATCTATCTATCTATCTATCTATCTATCTATCTATCTATCTATCTATCTATCTATCTATCTATCTATCTATCTATCTATCTATCTATCTATCTATCTATCTATCTATCTATCTATCTATCTATCTATCCCCTTAGCATTGAACCACTATGGAAGAAGCCAGGATGAACTTAATGAAAATCCTTCACAGGAAGCCTCTTCCACTTGAATGATTTGGGCTTCCTCAGAGCATGGCGGTGTCAAAGAAGTTGAACAATAGTCCCATGAATATTTTAAGAAGGAGCATTCCAAGCAGCATAGGGTGGAAGTTTCTTGCTGCCCTTAGAACTCAGAAGTCTTCATTGTCATTCAGTCTTGTTGTCCAGGCAAGCCATAGGACCAGTTGGCTTAAAAGACTTAAGAACTCAACTCAGCTTCTGATGGAAAAGAATTGTTGGGCACCTTGAATCTGCCATAGCGCTCACCATTTTCTACCTGGTGGGCTCATCATTTATTCGGTCTTCTATCTCCTGTTATACTCTAAAACAGCAGCTCTTTGGATGCATCTTAGCGATTTCCTCTCTCCCATAGTACTTAGCTCAGTGCCTGGTACATAGTAAGTGTGTAATATTTATGGAATGAATGTGGATCAAAAACAGAGTCTGCAATAGTCTGACTTGCTCACATTAGTTCTGAAACTCCTATGATCCTATAAGGGTCACAAAGCACCATTTTGTTAATCTGAAGCACAATCCCATGAAGCAGTGTTCCAGTAGGGAGGTGTGACTGGGACCTGAAGTGCTTACTGGGTCCTTGCTAGACATGGGACCTGAGGGGATACAGTAGAGGAAAGATAGTTACCGCTCTTTGTCATTTGGTCCCTAAACTTCTGAATAAAATAATTCATTAAGTGATTAATTGGCTTTTCTGGGACATAAAGTATCTATAAAATAAACTAGAAACATGTATTTTCTCTATATCTACTGACAGAGTAAGATTATCTGATTTAACATACCATGAGTAGCACACTGAATTATTCGTGGTTCTGGAAGCAGCAGTGGTAATACTGGAAAAATATGACCTGTCCACTTTATCCTTTTCTGGTCCTCTGTGGCTGTTGCTTAGGAATCTGTGAGAGGAGCTTTGCCAGTGACCAGGCCAGAGGTCACCAAATCAGGATCCCTGAGGCTCTTCTGCTTGAATTAAATGGGAGGGATCAATTCATTCATTTAAAGCAATAGGAATTGAACATTTCCCTCTTAGGTACTAGCAGACACACAGTCCCTGTGTGAATCAGTCACTGTATCATCTGTCTTATGGTCCAATTTATACAACTTTAATTTTGGTCTTCAAACTTTTCATTTTGATAGATACTTTAAAAAATTGCTTTACCAGTCTATGAGCTCTGATTTGTCTGATGGTTCTGAATGAATCCTAACAAATTAATGTATCTTTCTGAATCTTTATAGAGATATAGGAAAATAAATTGCATCTGTCTTCCACAAGAGCTACAAATTCCACAGAAAGTCAGATTGGGAAGGTGTGAAGGGAAGCAATCCTGAGAGCAACTCCATGGAGCAGCCAACACAGGCTGAAAGGCTTTAGGCTGGGGAGATAGACAGAATACAGGTGAGAAATAAACATGAACTTCACATTCCAGAACCCCAAACAACTGTCTCATGCCTATAAGGAACTCCCCATCATGATGGTCCAAAAAAAGCATCATCTCACTTGTTTGTGCATCCGCTAAACAGCTATATCTATTATCTGCCAAATCTAGGAAATAAGTGAAAACATCTCTGAGGAGTCAAAAAATTTGTGCACAAAATTTCATGATGTTTTAGATAGAATTCTACCAATCTTGATTATCTGGAGCTCCACTCACAACCAGAAATAGTACCTTTTCCTAATTTACACAAAGACAACCTATAGACTAGAGGCAGCCATGTTCCAATTAGCATGCATGCTGCATACATTTGTGTCCTCCTTTGCTTGCTTTACGGGCAGAGAAGATACCTGCTTGTCTTCCCAAATGTACCTTAGGAAATATCCCTTCTTGCAAACCTTTCCTGGTTCTCCCCCACTGCACCCCAAGTTGTTAAATATTCCCTGTTATTAGCTGAATTGTGTTCTCCCAAATCTCATGTGTTGAAGCTCTAACACCAATACCTTGGAACATGACTGCATTTGAAAATAAAACCTGTAAGGCAGTGATCAAGTTAAAATGAGCCAATGAGGGTGGGTTCTAGGCCACAATGACTGGTGTACTTATGAAAAGAGGAAGAGACACTAGACACCCATGTGCACAGAGAAAAGGCCATGTGAGGACACAGGGCAAGAGTGATCCACTAAGCCTGGGAGAGAGGCCTCCAGGCCCCAGAACTGTAATGAAATGGCCTTCTGCTGTTTAAAGTTCCAGTCTGTGGTATTTGTTATGGCGTCCTGAGTTGACTGACAGCACTCCTCTTCTGTGCTCCCAGAGCTTGTGAACACTCTGCTATTGCTTTCAAGCCAGAGTCAGAGAATCAGTAGATCCTGGCTCCTTGAGGGTAGTATAATCTTGTTAGTGTTCACTTCCTATCACCTAGTACAGTGCAGTGCTCAACATTAATGTTTATAGAATGAATAATTAGGCAGAAAAATTCTTATCTCATCTGGCATCCCAAGGCACTGTAGTTGCCAGTGCCATTAGAAGCATAAATGAGAGAAATAAATTTCACAAAAAATGTATTTATTTTATTCCATAAAATTTGTACACTATAGATAATAGATGGCCACTAGAGGGAAATTGTGACTTCCCATTAGTCATGCAGTTGATTTCTTTCTATCTTCAAATTTGAATTCTATTATTGTCTACCTTGATTATCATGCTGTAACAAAGACAAATGCCTGCTACCTCCTGCTGCTGCAGTTCCCAGCCTCCTCTGCTGGCCACACACATGTGCAGCATGCTGGGTCAGACATCCTTGCTGGGGGCTTCTGTTGCTGTACTGACCTGGAATGCCTCGCCCTGCCTTCACCTGTAACAATCACTCACCTCCAGACTTCCCACTTTCATCTCCTCTAGGAACCCTCCTGTGACTCATTCAGACTAGATCAAATACCTCTATATGATGTCTGCCTCCTGTGATTATAACTATCATAATATTTGCTGTGGCAAATCACAGCTACCTGTTTTCAAGGTTGTCTCTGAAATATGCCATAAATTATTTCATGGCAAGGAAAGACCATGTATCTTCCATTAAAGAAAAACCTTTAGCCTCAATTTAGCCACAATTAGCATAATGCTTAGTATATATCAGTTACTCAACTCAAGATAGCCATCATCATTCTTAATAAAAGAGTAATAAATCTTGAGAGGGAAAGTTAAGTATCATATGTTAGTATGAATTATTTACAAGCAAAGTATTTTTTCTTTTTCACTTCATTTCTTTTTCTTTTATGGATTTATTCCTAATACAGTGTTTTCTAATTACTGGCCTCTAAAGTTGATGAGAAAGAATAGGAGAGAAAACAGATAATAAAGGTTAAAAGGAATGAGAGAGGAATACTTAGACACATATATTGAGGATCGGGTTTTACATACTTACATACCCCAATTCTATCATTGATCCCTTTTGTGCTCTGGGGGAAGCATACAAGACCTGAGTCTCTGAAAATAGAAATACAAAACACATGTCCTTCAGCAAGGGACTGAATGTATTAATTATTGCCTACAATGTTCTTTGAGGATAAAAATTTGCATACAAATCCTTATTAGAATTAGATATGCTCTGTATAATAAGCCTTATACTTGACGTTTATGAAAAGTCAAGTAACAGGCAAAAAGTATAAAAGTATGTGCAATGTACATGTTTAGCATCCACATTACTCATGTAATCAACAACTCCCTAGCACTCATTCCAGACTGAACTATCAATAAAATGAATT